>OMLF01050459.1:0-13703 GCA_900302615.1 Holocentrus rufus
GGGCACCGCAGAAATGACAAGGAGAGAAGGAGCAATGGCTAAAGACAAGACAATAACCTAAATTTAGACACGAGATTATAGACTAGATATGTTTGTGAGATTATTCATGTTTACATTTAGAGTTACTTAATGGCCTTAAAGCCTGGTTGTTATTGCTCAAATGGACCTCCAGGATTGGACCATAACCATGGGTGCTAGTAGTTCTGTGGAACTTCTGCAGAGCCGCCCCAGGTTGCTTGGTGCTACAGGCATTGAAGATTCTTTGGCTGTACTCAGTGTGCTAGCTTTTGAGAAGAATACCAGCTGAATGTCTAAAATGTAAATGTTCAAATGTAGAAACTTTGTATTTTCCAACAGCCATTAGAGTATTAAAGACACCCGATTATGGATTAAGGAATACAAAGAGGAAGTGAGTATTGTTTTTACATCATTTAACTTTATTAGAAAATTTACACCACCATTTGATCAGTACAATCTTTCATCCAAGCTAAAGGATAACACGTTTTGCCTGACTGCTTTCAGATTTTGACAGAGGGCTTAGGGCCTGTACACTGTTCCAGGTCTTTATTCCTTTGTGCTCTTCTTTGATAGCCATGTTAGCAAAAGAAATTTAGATTTTGTTCGATTTTGATCAGTGGAGAAAAGTGAGGTTATAGAAAGGATTTCATACAGATGCAGACGTAGCATTCTTCTTACTCTGGTAGCTTGTTAAGCTAGCTAGTCCATCTATGTTGCTTGTGTTACAATCCTATATTGAACTGGAAATACCAGTAAAGGATGTGTGATGTGATGGCTGAAGTATCTGGTATGGTTACCTGAAATGCCTGCAACTTAGGCTGTCAATCAAATGGAGGAGCATTTTAGCCTTTAATAATTAAGCTGTTCTGAATGTCTTTGGAGGTCATGAATTAATTTGTGCAGGTCCGACAACATACCTTGTCGCACAAATGAAATTGTGAATGTAAACAAATCCATGTTATTTACTTGGGAAGACCTGCTAGCAGTTCTGCTGTATGTGCTGTTATACCGTCCTTCAACTTGTAGTCAGTGTCAGCTTCCGAATTTTGACACTTACAAACAGGGACATCAGTGTTTATGGAAATGAGTGGGTGTAGTGTTTGGCTCAAATGAAAACCTGCATACTCTTGGACCTTGACAGCAGTGTCAGCCATCAGGATGGAACACATCTCACAGAAGGTATATATGTTAATTATAGTGGCAACCTTGAAACCAGATCATCAAAATATCAGATCATCACAGTGGTTTCTTTCATTTGAGGAATACATTTAGCTAGCTGGCTGAAACATAGCGGTGGAAAAAGATGTGTGGGAGAGTTCCTACAGTTGGAAATGCTAGTCAACTTGAGAGGTCTACATTAGTCCACTGTCTCAGGCAGTTCATGGCTAAGCACCCCGATGATCAGAATAATTGATTATTTCCAAGAGATTTGAAGTGAACTGACGTGACTAATCTTTAAAAGCACCATGATACGGACCCTTCATGCCACACCGAAGAGATGATATCAAGTGGTGGCAACATAATTACTTTGTGCAATAATGATTACTCACTCACCAGAAAACAGCAGCACATGGAGAGCGTCAAAAGATTAATTTAGCACTTGCCTTAGTGTCCTACCCTTTGATTTCACATGATACTGCCACCTAGAAGGCAGATGCAGAAAAGATGATCTTCCTGGAGTCTGTCAGCATTGGGATAGGAAACATTGTAAGATTGAGAGTGCTCAGGCTAAGGCAGTCTTTCTTGTCAGTGTGATTTTATCTACCTTACAACCTTTGCTGGGTGATCATGTAACCAGTCATCACATGCTATCTTTTGCTCAACCTTTCCAATGCACTTTTAGCTACCTGTTCCAATTATATTTCAATCATTGGTCTAGATTCTTCTCGACCAATATCAGTACATCATTTGATTGCATTGCACTGCAATGGTTATGAGGTGCATCTGCACTGAAATTACATGTGGAAACGAAAAAAAATGGATTTTTCCGCGTATTTTTCTAGCTTTCAGAAGTTTTCAAGATGACATTTCATTGGTTCCAACAAAATGTGCATTGCAGCAACACAAATACACTATGGATTAAATGTGACCCTGGTGTTAGAAAACAGCGCTACCATTCCCATGAATCATCCAGTATTAATGGTCAATGTTAAAGGGTTCAGGTTTGTTGAAGTGGGGTTATATGAGGTACTTAAAAATAGTCAGTGTCTTACCTGCAGTAGATGTTGGCGTGCCCCCAGTTTGGAGGAGCAGGCAGGAGAACAGGCACAGAAGCTAAGCAATGTACTGTGGAGAGGGGCAGCTAACCCTTTAATGGTAGACAGGAGAATGTGGCAAACTTGCACTGCTAGTGTTATTTCAAATTCCGACTGAGTTTAGGAAAGCATATCTTTGCAAATCCTTGCAAGAGTTGTTTCTTTTCCCTCTAATCATTAAGTTTATGTCTGCCTCTGGTGGTATCAAATGGAGTGTAACAGAATCCATGAGAAGAAAGGGGACCTGCTGAACCACTGGGATGCCCCGTCGTTGGTGAGAGTTTCCCCCAAAATGAATGCAGGCAGTAACGCAGAGCCATTGTCCCTGGACTGCCCCTGCATAAAATCAAACTTACCCCAGCAGAATGATCCTGTGGTTAATGTCTTCTATTAATGGCTTTAATTAAAAACCCCTACAATGGTCATTTCAGCACTGTGACTTTGATTTTGACTTTGACATCATGTTATTTTACCTAAAATATATTAAATATATATTATACAGGAAAAACAGACAAAAAAATGTTTCACAACCTTGCAGTGCATTAATCAAATAGAACCAAAGGAAAAATCAGCTGCTTTTGAAGAATAATACACAAAGCCTCAGTATTAAAAATCAATCAATTTATTACAGCAACAAAATCCCATTCAAGGTTACTGCAGACAAATGTGCTGGTTCATAATATTAAAGCTCATTCGCTATTTCCGCAAGGACTGTTATCTTGTTGTTCCAGTGAAAACAGACAGTTGCCAAAGACATTCAAATTACAGCACCACATAAAAGAAATCCTCCTCTGCATTCTTTGTGTAATAAAGGCAAAAAAAAATAAAAAATACAAAGAGTGATGTAAACAGGGTTCGTACGAAGTCTTGAAACTTTGGAAAATGCTTGAATTCAAATATACGCCTTGAAAAATGCTAGATTTTCAACTGTTAGTGCTGTTGGTTCATCTACAGTCACTCATGTAAAAATGTATTATTTGAAATGATCCCATACTCTTGAAATTAGAAAGCATTAAATAATCCTGATCAAAACTACAATCAAAGTTAATTTAAACAGCTGGTAAAAAAATAAACAAAGTGACAACAAAAATTGATTCCTGTCGGTATAAAAGATTTTTTTTCGCAATTGCATTTAAAGTAGCAATTTATATTAGATGATAAAGGCTTCGGGATTTTGGCTTGAGTACCTTGAAAGTGCTTGAAAGGGGCTTGAATTTGACTCTTGGGAAGCTGTACGAACCCTGTGTAAAAGATAGAGAAAGAGGGAGCGGAGGACGGCATGTGACGAAGGTCAAAATCCAGAGTCAGACTCACCGGCGTGTACTTAACCTATGGCGCGCTCCTTAGCCTGCTGAGCCACCGGGATCCCCCATCATCGACAAGAGCTACTTCAAAGAGAGCAGTCAGCAGGGCACAGTGGCTGCCCCTGGGCTAGCCCTGGCATAAAAATCAAACGTACCCCAGCAGTGTGAGTAATCTCACGGCTAATGTCTAATATCTAATGGCCTTAATCAAAAGCCCCCGCTACGATCCTCTCAGCGCTGTGTTGATAAATCACAGCGTTAATGAAAAATGGGCCGTATCGCCGCGCAGCGCGGGCAGGCTGCAGCGGAGGCCCATTTGTTAGAGCAGCTTCCTGTGGTTTTGGTTGTCGGTTTGGTTTTCTCTCCACCTCTCTCTCTCTCTCTCTCTCTTTCTCTCTCTTTCCCGCCCGAGCGCTCTCGCCGTCTCCCATTTGTTCGAGCGTCTCCCTCTCATTTGCTCCAGCCTCTCTCGCGCGCTCTCATTTGTTTTAACGTCTCACTGTCTCCCGCTTTTAGCCTCTCATTTGTTCAGCAGCTTCCCGCGGTTTTGTTTCCTCTTGCTCTCTCTCTCCATCTTTCCTCCCTTGCTATGTGGTTTCCCCCATCACTATATCTCTTCCCTTTCCCCCGCTTCCTCCGTCACCCTCGCTCTCATTTGCTCAGCGGCCGTGTCCGGCCGTTTTTGAACTTACTTCTCTCCCCCCCTCTCTCCCGTTCGTCCTTTCTTTCTCTCATTTGTTAACCATGCCCCCGCCCCCTCTCCCTTCCTCTGTTTCCCTCTCTGTCTAATTTGTTAACCAGAGGTGTCGTGTTGTGCTCTGTTCTGTGGTCTTGGTGGGCTGGCTGCATGGCGAACAGTGCTGCTGTGAGGAGGTAATTAAGCGCTCTTCATTTAGACAACAGCCTCAATCAGACAGACAGAATGGCTACATGTGGGCTGGAATGCCAATTGGTGGGGCCTCAGGTTAAAACACACACACGCACACACACACACACACACAGGCACAACTTGAATGACCTTCACCAAAACAGAGAAAAAGAGCAGAACCGATTCTAGGCAATCCCAGGATGTATGGATCTTTTTAAACACAAGATGAGGATTGTGGGAAAACTGGCTGCTAAGGCATGAGGTTTTATAGTTAGGGTTAAAGCTTTGCATGTTGGCGGTGGGATGTGACTGTTTGAGAACTGTTTGAACTTCAATACGCCCCCCCCCCCAAAAAAAACCCTGTCATGTGAGGTTGGTAAACGGCACACAGCACGCTCGTGTTTACCAACCCAACTCTGTGATGCTTTATACCAAAGAACACCAAAGGGACGAGGGAGGCAAAAGATCTGACGCTCGGTGAGGCCAGCTTTTTCTGGACGGAGCGCTCGCTTGTCGCTGTTTGGGCTTTTTGGAATTTCTCTGTTAAGTTTTAATTTGTCACATCCTGTGGGCGGATCAGCGTCCATACCCAAAAACCAGAATTTAATTTAGGCAAATAGGGCGAATCTGTGTCATTTCGATGGGGAGGACGGGACGCTCCTCTCCGCTGCGGCCCTGCTCTACATTGAAGCAATAATGATACACGTTTTGACAAAATGTTGCCTAATGCGGCTTGAAGTTTTCACTCTTATGCAACTTTTGCTTCATTTTTATTAGGCACAGCTCAGTAAACAACAGATGGGATTTGTCGAAAATTATTTGCTCAAGTGCTATAAACCATGATGAAGTTTGATAGCGCGCAGAGGTAGAGAGAAGTGAAGTGTCTCATCCCTGATTGAGTGACTTGAATTTGGTTTTTGGCAGCCGTAGCACTGCGGTAGAGAGCGCGATGTGCATTCCTATCTGCAGGAGAGTACACACTCACACAAACAAACATGTATGAGTGTATTAAGACTAAACGATTGATCAAATACATCAAGAACTGACTGTTGGATATTCCCATAGTGTATATGCAGGAATAAACTGCTCTTAAGCCAAAATACAAGCATGAACTGCCACATCTTATATTTTCTTCCATACTGTTGGGCTATATATGATAACTTCAAATGTAAAAATGCCCCCTTTTGTGCATCCAAAAGCTGTGTTTCAATCCATGCGTCTGTTGTTTTTCGCCACACACATGGACAAACATACCAGGAATTGGCTGTCCATGTGATGATAATTGGATGGCAAGAGGAACTGTGCTGTCACCCAACCCTAGAGTGTATGTGTGAACAAATACGCAAACATGGCAACTTGACGGGCGTGTGTAAGTGATTGTAAGTGACGGTCCTTTCTCCACTCCTCCATCTCTTTGCCTGTGGGTGGATAAATAGAGAGCTACATGGATGGATGGGTGTCAGGATGAGAGCATCAGTAAGAGTGTTTCAGAGGTAAATAAGGTAGCGTGCTCTAGTTATTTGTCGTTACATTAGGACAGCGCATGTTCTCATTCATCACACACCTAAGTGCCGACCCATGACACGTAAACACACAGGGAACACAAACAGAGAAATAACGCATGCATACGTGAACATATGCAAAGAATTCATTTGTGTAAGCATCATATGTAGGTAGGGGTAAGTGTATGCATTTACTCATATACTGCAGCACATGGAAGCATGTATGGACAATGTAAACGTAAACCACACACACACGCACACACACACACCAACTGCATCTCTCCACAGTGAAGCAGCAATCACTGAAACCTTTGTGCTCCAGTTTGGTTTTTAAATGTATCAAAGGCACAATATAAACACATAAAGGTAGCACCTAAGCTCTATCAATGGCCCTTAAGGTGTGGTACTTTTGAAAATGAAGCAACGCTGACTCACAGTAATACACCAAAACCTTCACAGTGTGCTGCAGGGGCCTCCCTGCTGCAGGAGAGGATGTAACCCGAAAACATTAGTGGTTATCACCAGTCAACTTTTATGACATCTAAAAACAATAACTTGTACCACAGCCTAGGTGTGCCCTTGTGAAGGGAATAAATACACTTGGAATCAGTTAGTTGTTGTTTTATGTATATGATTAGGTTAAGTCCCTGTTTTAAATACAAACAATTTTTTTTTAAGTAGTCCGCCAGGGATGGTATGCTGAGCATGCATGCTCTTTAACACCCTGCTTCACTCTCACACAGTTACACACTCACACCTGGGAGCTGGACTGCTGGCCACTGGAGCAGCTGGGGGTTCAATGCCTTGCTTAAGGGCATATCAGCCGTGGGTACTGAGGGAGGGGAAAGCACTGCTCATTCACTTCCCCCACCCACAAGCCTACGTCTCTAAACTTAAGGCCATGGCTGATTTCATTTTGACCTTATCATTTTTATTATTATTCTTTTTTTTTTGGTTGATCTGTGAAAACAAAAGCACAGTATATTAAATCCCATTTAAAATCCTTTTTTTTTAATATATAAGTCTGTTTATTAAGGATATTTTTAGTTTGCATACATTATAAAATGTAATAGAAATGATACAAATGTACACCCATAACACTCCCACATCACCCCATCCCACCCCAGTTCAACAGCCCTCAACACCTAAGATCCTCCCTCTCACCCCCAAACATAAAAAGGTCAAAAATCATGGTACAAAAAATAGTAATTCAAATCCTGTTTTTTATGTGCTAAAAAACATTTAATAGCCGCTGTTTTTGCTCAGAACTAGAGGTGGTCAAAGTCCTTCTACTGCCACATGGCATGGCCAGTCCAATGTGATTCAGCTGAAGCAAAAAATAACTGTGACATTTAAAGCACCTCAGAAATGTTAGTGCAACAGTGAAAGAGAACACCGAAGATAAGAGTTGCAAAGTGCATCAGTACAGAAGATAAGAGTTGCAAAGTGCATCAGTGCAATATAGATAATATCCATCCCTTTAAGCCAGGCTATGAATGTGGTACTTACTCTCTGATGTGCAATTACACAATAAGGTTCTCTATATTAAAAACATACTATGCCCATGATCAGTAAATAGCACAGCGCTCCTAGAAAAGAAACAACCAATGAATTTTACACCAGCCATGTCAACAGAGACACAAATATTCATTTTCAATCAAACATTTCCTAAAATGTGGACTGGCCTGGCATCAGTCCTGCCAAACCTCCTGTTGGCCAGCCTGGCTCTGCCTCTGAACCGCATCACAAAGACAGAGCGAGAGCAATGCTGTCACGTCTTCGCAGAGTGGAAAATGCAAAGGGTGCTTGTGCCAATAGCTAAAAGTATCTTTGGTTTAATCTCCAAGCATAGAAAGCATAAAAGTAGATAGATATCCAGTTGGATTAAACTAGCAGAAAAAAATAACAACACTGGTGTTAGCCAAAGGTATAAAGCAGAGAGGCTTCCAAGAGGATCTCTGTGCTTCAATTAGCGTGATTGAATTGTTTGTCCAAATGCGTCATATGCGCTAAAATAAGGCATGGTATGGCCTCTATCCTGCAATTGTAGAGCAATCTCTGTGGACCAGACACTTTTTTCAGCCTCTCTCCAATTGATCACTGATAAAACTACAAGGCTTCCTGACTATAGATAGGACCACATGCTGTGTCCCCAATAAGGCCACTTTAAATAAAAATCTTTGATGCTCTGCTTTATCAGACACTGCACACTGGAGGGTGACAGATGTGATAAACTGGGGGATTTGAACCCACCCTGCCCTGCCAACACACTAGGACGCCCACAGTTTCACCCAATGTTCTACCAATCTGATGCCCTTAAAGGACCAGTGTACCCTGAAATGGAAGATATGTCATTATCTGCTCACACCAGTGTTAATGGAAACGCCACTGAGGCTGAAGTTTGTACAACTACCAAACAAAAGATAAGTTAGCTACCACTGTTCCCATTTCAGGCTTCTCCCAAACAATTTAAGTGATCAGGGACTGGTTGTTTGGATCCAGGGTTTTTGAAACTTTTTTAGGGTCCAGACCGCCCAACCTGACTTCCAGTAAACTGTGGATATAGTGATTCTGCCCTCTAGCGACCCTGATATGAAAAGATACAGACAGATGACAAAGGAAAAACCAACATGAACTGTCTTGGTAATGTGTTGAGCCACAACGAGCTGCCAGAACAGCTTCAACGTGCCTTGGCATGGATTCTACAAGTCTCTGGAACTGCTGGAGGAATGGAGCACTGTTCCTACAAAAGATACTGTACACAGAAAGCGATATTATGGTAGGGTTTCAACAGACCCTATAAATTTCATTTGTTTGAGAGAGAGCTGAGATAGAGCTGTGTTAGCTAACTTGTGTGATGCTCATATGAACTTAAGTGTAGTTTAGACAGTTGAGGGAATAAATTGATACTGACACAACGTTTTGGTGTAGAAAGTTCCATCTCAACCGATGTTTGGAATGCAATGAAATACAGTTAGGCCAAATGAGGATAAAAAACAGCTTTTATGTTTCTGTGTACAGTATGTCAAGGTTTTAAGAAAACCTCTCTGACAAACAACCTGATTGCTTTGACTTCACATCAAAGTCTTAAGTTTGTGGCATGCATACATAGATAAGGTAGATTTTCGACTTCAGCAAGCACCCATTCTGCTTCAGTGAAGTGCAAAGTTTGGAAACACCATGACATCATCATGAAATTGAATGTCAGCCTGGTGAATGAAAATGGAGGCCAAAAAAAAACATCTGTTTGTGTAAACCTCTATGGAGTTCAGTTTGGGCCTTTACCAAAAACATTGATTTCCACCTGTAGCTATTGGCAGCCTTACACTTCACAGCATTACCCTTTACCCTGGTTGAATTCCAATTGGCTAGTAGGGAGTTATACATGGTACATGAGAGTTTTAGAAACATTCCTCAATTAAAAGCCAGAATACTATACCTTTTGCCACTGGAACTGTTGAAACCATCTCAACCAGAGAGCAAGAAGGGAAGTTTGGAGCACCTTGGAGAATGAATAAAGTATATAAAGAAGAACTCTAGTTTCTAGAGCTCTTGTCTGTTCCAAAACTGTTGAGCCTCTGTGACAGCAGGTACAGTGCTGCACCTGTTAAGCTACCAGTGCCTCTGGGTAGCAGAAAAATGTGCTTTTTAAAGTTTTGGATGGTTCAGAATGCTGACGCCTGTATTCCTAGTGCCATATCCTGCTTCGAAGTTTTCAATTTTTCTCCTAAATGGGCAGGAGGCTTAAGAGAGGTCTAAGCGTGGTCAGTGATATACAACCTGGCAAAACTATTTGAGGAAAGCTGGATGGTTTTCAGCCTGGACTCACACCAAAGACACTGATTTCCACCTGTGGTTGTTGGCACATTCATCGTTGCTTTTTGTCTCAATTGATCCTGAACAGAATTACACTGTCTGTCTGCCTTTGTTTTCATATCCAGAGTCCTCTCTGTCTAAACAATAAGCTGGTTGTGGTCCAGTGTAGCTCAGTATGTAGAGGATGGGACTAACATCATCAGCCCTATGGGGTCCATTCCCACTGATGCCACTCATGTTAACAATGTGTACACTTATTTTACTGTCACTCACTTTGGTGTCAAGTGGTGTAAACTTTGTTAAAGGTGTTAAGCATTGTAGCATCAATTAATGATTGCCACATTCAGACATTAGCATAATAACAACAAACAAATCTGACCATTTTCTGGAAGACTGTCAGAATCTACCGGCCTCTACACTCAGGGGTGTCTCTGTGTGTTTGTGCGTGTGTGTATAATAATAATTGCTTATTTCTGCATAAAGCAGAAATAAGCAATTATTCATGAACACAATTCATTAGATTGATCAGCTGTTGTACACATTAGCCACATAAGTTTGTGAAACCTTCCAGCTTCAACCAGTATGGCCACATATGACTTTTTGCAGATAAACAAGAAAAAAAGTGTGCTGGTTGGGGTCCCAAAAATTGGCTTTTGCACGGGGCCCAGAAATCTGTGGAATGCCGCTGTATACACTGCATTTAAATATGTGTGACGCTGGGTTGGATTTCACAGGAAAACTGTTTAACTGCTAATTCTGAATATGGCACAAAGCAGTAAAAGTCCATAGTACTTCGCAAGTAATATGCATTGACCAACACAAGTACAGTAACATCCTCTTTGTGACAGTAAGCAACTGGGTTTAAAGGAACCATGGTCTTAATTTTAAGAAGCAAAATGCCATGTATCGCTTTTAAAAGGTGTAGTCTATTGTAATTTTAAAACTTATTGAGATGGCCTCAACCTTGGGATGCACCTCCTGCATTTGAAATGCTATGGGAAAGTACCCAGTGAGATCTCAGTTACATCTCTAAGATTATCCTGTCTTTCTTCCTAGACAAGATTGTAGAGTAACAGTTGTGCCTGCATTTAAAGCAACCCTGTAGTTACATAGAGACAGACATTAGAGCAAGCAGGAGGGCGGCATAATTATGGGTGGTCACAATTCTGACTGAAAACCTGACAAATCTCTGATCTCTATGGTTTTTAACTTGGGGTCACACCAGTGAGACTGATTTCCATCCTCAGCTGCTGGAAGCGGCAGAGCAGCTTTTCCTCTTGTTCCCAAGCTCCACAGCTCTGGTTAACCTCAATATCTGCTACTGAAACATACAAAGGCCACTGTGCAGGGAAGATTAGTCACTGTCAAAGGTGTATGAGTGGAATAGCACTGGCCATCTTCCCAAAATAATACCATTAATTTTGATTCCAAGAGACAGTATTAGTTTTGTATCACCTAAATGCAGTTTCATAGGCTTTGGTATGTCAACCGAGAAAAAATACCATAGAAAAACACTGTGGGTGTTTTTTCAGCACCAGGAGCTGTTCCCTCGGAAAGTTCTCCATGCAGAACTACTAGAGTAGAACAATGGGAATAATAGTGAGCATTCCTGAATGTAGACCTGTTCTCCTTTTGTTTTCATGAACAATGAGACTGCATCTGCATGATCACTCATTCGCTGTCTCTGTAGCCTGTTTTACTGATTTACAGAGCAGTATTAAATTTAAGTTTAAACAAAACCTTGTACACAAAACCCTGTACAAAACCACAGGTGCATTTGATGAATGTGTGTACTGTCCATGTTCTTTGGTTCATTTTTTTAATTGTGGGAAAGTTAATATGGTGAACATACAATAAATGCAATCAAATCAATGTATGCCATATTGTTGACTAACTTCTTCAGCTGGTCCCATCAGTGGGTTCAACACTACAAAGGCACACTCCTTTGTTCAAACCCACACCACTTTATTTTAAATCTTAGTGGAGATCCCAATGTTTCCAAAGATCCCAAATCTGTCCTGCTGAATTCCAGGGAAATGTGTATAAAATGATGCACAAGACATGCAGATGTTTTCTATTTGATGTAATGCTGTGGTCATAAAACAATGGCATCTTGGCTTTGAATATTTCACTCAATATAAGTGTGATGTAGCTTCAGCGAAGTTTTACAACCAGCAGACAGACAACAAGGGTGTGACATTGTTGAACAATATGGAAAAATGTATTTTGTAACTTTGAAGCTACTTTAGGGAAAATTTAAGGGAAAATCAGAGTTAAAGGAGTTGAAACAGGGTTGAGGGAGGAGTTTGAACAAAAATTGGATAAATTTCACAATGGATATCATATCATCTGTAAAATCTTCTATACCTTTGCACTGGTGGTGACAATAGGATCTAGATACTGATCTCGATCTATTGGCACAGTCATTGACTGACTCTCCCTCTGTAATCTACTTAGGCTTGACAACATCACCCTCTGCCTTTCTTTGTTGGATTCAGGTCCAGGTTGTACTGTTGGCAACATGATACCAGCTCTTCTTTAGAACTAAGAAGTGCTGACTACAAATATACATGAGTATGTACAGGTCATCTTTTACAGCCTGACTCGTCTTCATCAATCTATCATTACTAAGATGTTACAAGCAGAAATAAATCTAATATTTGATCTCACAAAAATCATGACAGACAATACAGGATTGCTATGGTAAGTAGCCGAAGTCTAAAGTTTGAAAGGAATCACCAGTCACTTAGCAATGGCACAGAACAAGACAGCAGCACTAACATGTCTGCAACCGAGAACAGCAATGTCCAAACTCTAAATCAATGGCTCTGACTCACACAATGGGCACTTATTACCATCTGTAGTTACTGGCACAGATTTACTCGTCTTTTTTTAACACTGGATTATTGAGGCTGTCTGACTTTGGTGTCCTGCCCATTTGGGAGACCTCCCTCCCTCTCTCTCTCTCTCTCTCTCTCTCTCTCTCTCTCTCTCTCTCTCTCTCGTCCTGTCCAGGGTTTTCTCTCTGTATACAATGCTGCAATCCCATGTGCCAACACCAAAAATAAACACGAGCCAGATTTTTAGATCCTCGTTAACTGCCATTAAGCTACACTGTGGCACATTTATGGCAAAATTGGTAAGCTGAAGTTCTCTAATTTAATTTATATTCCAAAAATCTGTCACCTTTCAAAGCGCTCACAAATACCCATGAATGGTACTGTTCTCCAGCTCAGGTTCTGTTGGAAGTATTTTATGCATAACAGCAACAATATCTATTATATTGTTAAATTCAATCAGTTATCATTGTAAAGGATGTGTATTATGAGCAATGAGTAATGAGCATAAGTTTGACAAAATAAATGTACTATTACTTAAAAGTGCTACCTATTGTTGCACTGTGGTTGTAAGAATTAATATAGTGAGTTTTAATATGTTTTCATTGTATTGTGAAATTAGTTTTTGAAGCAAGGTCAAAGCTTATTATGTAGTGAGAGGATATAAATAAAAGTTGTTTTTTCACATTTGTAATAGCATTTGTGACAGGATAAAATGCAAATTTTCCAAACAAGAGCATTTATGAATATACACCTGCTACATAATGGGCAAATTAACACTCACACAGAAGTTATACACACCATTATCAGCTTCTTTGATATTCATCTGGCTAATGAGTTGGAAAAAACACACCATGTGTCAGGTGATGTGCATCAGCTGTCATTTTTCCCGCCTGCGTGCACATGGCAGCTGACTGGTTTGCTGAACTGCTGTCCTAAAGAATGCAGGGAGCATTTTTATGCACAGCAAGTGAGTCCAAGTGAGTCCTTGGTTTTTGCTTGAAGTTAAAAAAGTAAGAATTAGCCCATCCCTCCCCCCTTGTAAAATCCACTCTTTTAATTGGACTTAATGAGCTTTATAGACATAAAAGTTCAGGAACACA
>OMLF01050460.1:0-53931 GCA_900302615.1 Holocentrus rufus
TTTTTTTTAAATGAGAGTTGTTTTAGGAGAAGGTAGATGAACTATAACTGTAACATTTGTTGAGTGGTTATGGTACCTATAGTTTGGAAGTCAGAAAAATGGTATTTTGCCCAAAACATTGGAGCATTCCTTTAACTGCAAACTCACTGCTCCTAGAGTTCTGGAAATGGTGAAAAACACAATTTTCTAACAGGTTTAACAGTTGTTGGGGAGTCCAAGTTTCTCAGGACAAAGTGTGCTTGCTTGCTGCTGTTCAGCAGATTGTTTTGTTTTTCTCTCTTACGTCTTGATTTATCACTTCTTGTGCTTATTTTGAAAGTGACCTTCCCCAACACCAAAACTTCAAAATAAGAGAACCAAGTTGAACAAGATACAAAGTGTAAGGCTACATAGAAGTTAGTTTGCTAATAACAGATGTACAGGACATAGATTGTGAGTTTTATGGAGAACACAGTCACACAGTCAAGCAGTGAAGCAGGGGAACAGAAGGAACGGCAGCAAGCCTCGACAGAAGGAGACAGGGATGACCAGCCACGAAGCCGCAGCAACAACCAGGATGAGGTGGGTGAAGGTGGGATGGAGCTGGAGGAGATGGGTGATGATGGCGCGCTGGGGACAGTATACCTGGGAGGTAGACAGGTTCACTCATGCAAGGCATTCACACTCAGACACATAAACACACATACCAAGGATGGGGAGGAAGAAGCAAACATTAGGGACGCAGCTGATAAAATGATGAGGCCAAGAGAGGCAGGTTAATGACTAATGACTGGGAAGGTGCAGGAGGTGCAGGGCCATGCAGAGGGAGCAGGACCGGGGGCAGCAGGGCAGGAAGCAGAGTCAGGCCACCGACCTGAAAGCTGGAGACACACGTACTCACACAGACAGAGGGGAAAAGGTTAGTGAAGACAAAAACCAACATAGCAACAGAGGATCTCTACCAACCAGGGGAAAAGAAGGAAAGACAGAGAAAGACATCTAAACTGGCAGAGGCTAATCTAAACTCAGACAGGACAGTCTGTGGACAGCGACTGAGCCTCCCTCCATGGTCCAATAGAAGCCAATTTTATCCATACGATAAAGAAAACAGATACATCTTGAGTTTGATTCACAGGTAAACCAACCAAAAGAAGGAAGAGGGATAGGAAAAGGCGCGGTAGCCGGACGACTAAGAGGTTTAAACCAAAAACGTCTTCGAAATTGTGCTTTGTAAAATGTTTTGGCTTTGGAAGACTGTACCATTCATGTTTTGTTTTTTCTTTTTTCACCGCTTGTAAAAAAATTCTAAAGATGATGGTTTGATGTGTTACTTGGAGATTTTTCATCAGTAAGCGCTGTATCTCTTTTCTGCATCCATCTTGCAATCTTGTAGGAGTTGAACACAATTAATATTTAGTCATGGCAGGATCAAAACACCAATAAGTGCTTTATTTTTCTGTTGCAGTGCATATTCCTGCATGCGTCGTTTGTTTTAATATATACCTTATTTGATAAAATGTTCATGTCAGAGCTGATATGTACCGTAGGTTAAATTGCTCCCTCGCTTCACAGAGATTTGATTTGATATCCACAGCTGCATTATGTTATTTAAGGATGATGCATTTAGGGATCTGCACAAATAACACTGGCTGATTGCCACTGGCTGAGGCAAGAAAGGATACAATTGTCTCTGAATAGTGTTTGAATATTTGTGTTACAGCTGTTAGAACTTTAATCATTTTCAAAGTTGCATTTCTAAACTGTAATGGATATTGTTTCCGTGTGCTGTAATTAAGTCTCGTCATGATTTTGTGTCTGCCTCAATCTTGCCTCATCTAATTTCAAGCACATAATTTATGTAACTTCTGAAAAATTTCTACCCTTGATGTGTAAGGTGTATTGGATGAAACAGGGCTGGATAATGGTATGGATAATCCTCTTATGTTGACAGCAGCTGGTTGTTAGACGATTTTTAAATAAAGCTGTACACTGTCAGGATGAAAAGCACTTTTTTTTTTTTTCAAAGAGGAGCGGGCAAGCCAGCAGCCTCACATCTTTCTCGAGTATTTCTGTTACAGTGCAGAGTGAAGGAAAGAGAGCAGACAGATGTGACATTACAGTGTCATGGACATTGTGTTTTTTCTGTGTTGCAGGCCTGGTGGTGCATTGCATAGGCAAGGGAAGGCTAAGTATACTGTGAAATATTATTCATTAGATTGTCTTTTTTTTGTGCATAGTTGAATCAATCAGTAGGAAAGGTACTGGACAAGTTTTGTAGCATGAATAAAATATTGCCTTACCAGTTGGAACCAGATGACACTCCCTCTCCTTGTTGCTTTATCTCACGCTCTTTATCCGCCTTGTCTCCCTCTCTCTCTTTATTTTTTTAGCTCCTGGGCTGGAATCAAACCAGGACTTCACCGTTATGCAGTGTCCTCCTGATGCACCAAGATGCCCCCACGTTCCTTTTCGCTTAACATTATCAGCATCAAGCTCCAACACCTCCCAACAAAGCACGCAGACCATCTTCTATTATGCAAAAACATTCCCACTGGAGACCAGTCACATTATCTGTACTTCCCATATACAAACTGAATAACAGTCATTCCATTTGGTTCCATTTACTTGGGTATGTTGATGCAGTCTGACACACACATTAAAAATACACAAGAGTGGTTTTGTCTCTACTCTTTTGAAGATAAAAAAGAATAAGAGCAACAAAATCCTTGATAGTCCATCTGCTTTGATTCCTTTCCTTAGTCTAAATGAGCCAAATGAGGACTTGTGCGCATTTGTAATGTTTGGAGTAGGTGTAGAAGAGGCCTTGAATAACAATACTTTGAACTTACAACCTCCAGACCTTTAGCCAGAATATTATGGTGTGGAAGAGGAGAGGGAGCAGTTTTGAAAAGAGATGCAACACGCATTTTAATGAAGAGCAGAATCAAACATGAGCAATGTGAGTAAACAAAAGGAATGCCAAAGATATCATCTCATAAATTAAACAGGTTTTTAAAGATCATTCATGGGCTTTTCTGCATTTTGTGATCAGACAGATACTAAGAAATGGTCCAACAAAGTTCATGAGTTGGTTTCAAATCCATGACATCATGAACACATGGTATGTTATTAATATATGCCATTTAGGGGATGTTTTTATTCAGAGTGCCCATGAATGCATATAATTTTAATAAGGGCAGCCCAGGTGGGAATTGAACCTCTAACTCTAGCTAGAAGGCCACTGAGCCAAACAGGATGCCTCAAGAATGTTGTACTATGAAATACAAATAGCGAAAATCAACATAACAATCAGCTATAATAAAAGAATTCAGTCACTTTCGGGGCCTTTAACTTACACCAACTCAGCAGAATCAAAATAGCACAAGGCTATGTAGCAATAATAATACCACGCAATACAAATACACATAATAAAATGCACAAGGGAAGTCCAGGGATGCATTAAAAATATCATCAAAAGGCGCGCTCCGGTGATTCACTGTGTAGAGCGCGTGCAGCCTATTGTTACCGCGGCCACGCGGGTTCGATTCTGATCTGCTGCATGTCACAACCTCTTCCTCCCCTCGTTTTTATACCAAAATTAAATAAATAAAAATATAATCAAAATGCTATTGACGACTTTTAAAAAATGAAACTGTAACCTCATGATTTTCCTGAAACAAGCGTCCAGAGTTTTTTTCCGTCTATTCTTCCTTTCTCTCGTGATGTAAGATCACTGATGTAAGAGCAGTAGCTCTGCTACTTCAGCAAGATGGCATTAAGATCAAGCACCTAGTGTGTTTCTTTTCAAAGCAGTTTGCCCTCTGGCAACTCTGGTACAGATCTGTCGAGTAAGAGATGCTTGTCCTCATCCTGGCTTGTATTCGCAGTGAGGCTGGGTCGGTTTCTAGCCTCGGATTGTTTACACAGACCATAGTCTTATCTTAATACTACAGAGAAAACGTACTAATGAACACTGACTCTGTGACAGGAACAGGAGATTGAGATCATTACTTTGCTTGAGCATTTGCATCTCCAGTTCCATTATAGCTATGAATGCGAAAAAAATAAAAACGGTGAATCCTGGACCAGGTTTGAATATTTAACCAGAGCAATAAAGTGACAGTGGTTGCCCTGATGAGTAAGAAAATAAAGTGTTATCATTAATTTTCTGCAGGCGCATTGGCAAACCTTGAAATGACTCACCTTAGCAGGGATAGACTTGATTCCCCATTTGATTTGGTTCAGTTAAACTCACACTTTAACCCCATATTTCAATCATAATGGTGTGTTCCATAGATCTGTATTATCATTACCACTATCATCATTATTATCCTCATTGCCACTGTTATTTTTGTGCAGCTCTCATGCAGTCTGACAAATTCATGCAGCAATAATGAAGGCAGTGAGTAAATCTTTCTAAAGATATAATCAAGCATGACATTTAAAGTCGGATAAAGCTCTTCTGTTTGATCTGTCTCCTCTGTAGAGGGACTTTGATGGGAGCCAGATCTTCACTTTGGTTTCATGAAGTGATCTCACTGTGCTGCATAAGCACTCACAGTTCACTTACTTAATGCTTCAAGTTAAATCTGTGTTAGTGGCATGCGATTTTTAAAACCAAGTATGTTGGTAGATGTTTTTTAATTCCATTTTATTCATATTCGGTTCCCATCAGGACACATTAAACTTACTCACTTCACAATACTAACAGAACAGTGAAAGGCAAAGAAAGTTCAGAGGCAATTAAGCTTGATTTTATTGCTTGTGTTAACCTCCTCACCCAGACATGATTGCTTTGCCAAGGTTGTAATGGATTTTTATTGTATTACAGTCATCTCTGGGCAGAAAGTCTTCATGGTCTGCCTAATGTCTAAACTAGTTACCAGTTATTCTTGAAAAACAAATTAGCAATGCATTTTATACTGCTAATGGCGAAGGAAATGGTCCTGTTAAAAATATGAGACAGCCGATTACTCAAGATGAGGGTAAAAATATTGTTCAGCTCTCTTTGATATATGGAAATAGAATGTCGCATAATGGTGGTGAGTGATGGTGGTATTATCGGCAGCAAAGAACAGTAATAAAATATTGCCCATGACATGGTAATTTTTGTCAGCATTTGCCTCTCCACAAAACCCATTCTGTGTGGCTCAAAGTCTGTCCTCATTCTATTAATTTATATTAAATTTTCCTCTCCATAAGAGATTTAATATCACTGATAAAAACTTTGATTGAAGTTGACCAATCCAGTTATGTGAGGCAAATTAGTGTAAAATACAATGGGCTGGTACGTATTCCCACAATTAATAGTTTGGTTTCACTGTCCTTCATCCTTCAGATACCCACTTGCTAATCAAATTAGGAGGCTGCCAGGGGACATAATCATCTCCTCCTCACTTTAAGCGACCTGTGGACCAATTTGCTGACAACCTCACTAAATGAATAATAAATAACACTGAAGCAGTTTCTGTCCTCTTTTCAGTAACCTGTCAGTCAATTAGGGGTGTCCCTGAAGGCATCCAATATATATAGGGCCCGGTTCCCAGGACCCTATATTCCCAAAGTCTTGTGCTCCCTCAATGTAATTTTTTTTTCACACTGAAAAACTCCTTTAATTCCACAACAGAAAAAGAAGAATAATTTCCACCTGTTATTATAAAAAAAATCAGAAAAAATTCTGATAGTACATATTCAGTAAATAATATATCCAATGTTTTTTGGGTTTTTTTATTGCCACACTGCCTTTCAACATTACATTAGTCTCTTATTATCATTACAAAACACTAGTGCCGTGCCCATTCAAAATGTGCCTGTTGGAGGGGGCCGATCACTTGGTCTTGCTTGCTGTTTGCAGTTTTCTGGAGGCTGCAGTGTGTGTTTGGTCAGTCTCGTTTCGTCTGAAGGTCGCTGCTCTGCTCAGATAGCGTTAGTCTGTGGGTGATGCTGCAGAAGTTCACATGTACTTTCACGTTCGTCTCGCAAAGGCAGATCAAAAAATTCTCGCAATCGCTGCCAGTTAACTACAAAACTCTTGTGTGTGAGCGCTTTGAAACCCTAAGTGTGTGCGCGGCGATGCACTGCCCTTTCAGTTGAGTTTATTTCTCATTCCGTCAATCATGACGATAACGAACATTCGGAGAAGTAATTTTTGCAGCTTTCTCAAGAACAGCTCATCAAAAAAACTTCACACTTGATACCACACTTCCTTGGAGTTTCAGCAATATACCTGCCAAGTGTGAAGTCAATTGAATCAACGGTTGTCTAGAAAATCAAAGGACAGACACACACACAGACAGACAGAGATTCCTCCATTTATATTTAGATTATGTTAGATGTGGCATTAGCGTTAGCATGAACAACATTAGCCACATACATAACATTAAACATTAGCAGCACACACAATCCTATGTTCACTCAGCATAAAAAGAGGAATGGTGTGCATAATGTTTGTGTTCTCTAGTATATTAACAGAAATGCATCATCTAATAGTACATATACAGTAAATAATATAAATGGTGTTAATGGTATATGAAAAAAATTACACTGAGAGAACATAGACCCTTGGAAACATAGATATACTCCCATCTCTGACCAAGATTTTTCTTGGTTAGCCAAGAGTGAACAATAGTCAACACAGTGTTGTTGGTTTTAAACTGCTCCAAATGTCATATTAAACTGCTGAAGCCCACATTTTCCACCACCACAAGGGGCTGCTCATCCCATGTAAATAAATTCAACAATAATCCTCTTTTTTTTTACTTTTATTTTCTTTTTTCCTTTCTTTTTTTATCTATATCTAATTTATCTATTTTTTTCAGGGCTTCCTCTAATTGCCATCTTGTTGCAGACTTCTTGTGAGCTAGCCTACTGCATATGTGGAAACTCTTTCGTATGATGTTTCTTCGAGTGCCCTATTGAATTACTAGCATTGTAATTATTAGCTCTGCTGCTGTCACCTCTCCAAACACTTGCCGCACACACAGTACAATTAGCTGTTTGACTGCTTTCGCTCTCCAATTTAAAGTAATTTCCAACTCTGCAGACATCACTGTAATCCAGCTGGTTTCAAGCAGTGTTGCACTGCTGTATGTGGTGGATGACGCTTGTTTCAGTAAATACTTCTAATAAATTTACATAAAAGAGGACGTGAATGCATATATTCTGATGATTCAGCTGTGATCACTATGGCCGATATGGGATTTCAATTAATGAAGTAATGGACACCCTTGCAATCAATAGGATTAGATATTCACTTTGTTGAGGCCTTTTTACAACTTCTCTGGACTGCTAATGTCCTCTGGGGGCATATTTATATTACATGCTCACGTTTTATTAACGGTTTATATAACTCTGCTTTGTTTTTCCACTGGTCTTTGATTTCTCTTCCATTGTCAGTCTCCCAAAGCCTAATCTTGAGATGTACGTGCATCCATGCAAATTTGCTCACCTAGTTGCACTAAGCCTCTGTGCGTGCATTACATATTCCTATCATTGTGTGTTATTCCATGCCCACAGATAACCTCCTTCCTCTTTCCAAAGTCGATTTGATGAGCCCATCTGGGCACACTTTTTTGTTCTTGCATTTTTCAGTAGCATTCTTTACAGCAGCCTCGTAACTTGAAGTAGTGTCGTCTTGCGGTGTGTAATATTTCCAGAGAAGCAGATTGTTGATACAATCAAAGATTAACAAGCGGCCGTCCTGCGTGCTTCTGTGCCAGGTCCAGCCTGCTCTACCCCAAGGGGAAGATTAGCAGGTAGAAGGCGGATTGAAACCAGGCAGAGAGGGGATGATGAATTGGAGCATCAGTTCCAGAGAAATGATACACAGTACTCACCTCTGCTTCCCCATAGGGCGCTGGCACTGAGACTGAAACTATTCACACGCAGATGTTCTCGCCGCTTTCCAGCTTTCATATCCCAATCAATGCATTCCTCCCTATAACCTTGTGTTAGAGCCTCATATTCAGTGCTGTATAATTCAATTTTTTATCGCCCCACAAGGGCAGCAGTCATTAAGAATTACAGACTCATCCTAGCAACAACAACAACACCAAGGTCAAAAAGAGATTAGATGTAATAATCACAGATAGTGATAATTAAGCCAGCTGGCCAATGAGATGTAAAAGTCATTAGCTTCTCCTACATTAAATTTTTGCTACCTTACAACAGCAGTTACAAGCCAATACTTCAAACTCTTTATCAGGGGGATGGTTTGCACAGATTCTGAATGGCCTAGGTGCAAAATTATCAAAAACAAAAAAAAGGGCAATTTCTCGACAGTCCCGTGGTTCAGCTGGTGCATGATGTAAAAGGTGCACAATGTGTAAAAGAAAAGTCTCGAGTTCAAAATTGACCTGGAACCTTTGTTGCTTGTCAGATCTGCTCTCTCTTATCTTGTCTTTCCGTCTTCACTGTAAACTATCTAATAAAGCAGAAGTGGAATAAAAAAAATAATCTTCAAAAGGACATTTCCTCGGAAATGTTGGGGGGTCTCGGGGTATGATGCTCCCGCAGGCAGAGGCTTTTGAATCTTCTTTTAAAACTCATTTCTTTTGTACTGTGGCATATACATTGCTTGGGAGAAAATGCAAAATACTTAAAACTAAACTAGTCTAAAAAATGCAGGGATTACATGACATGCAGTGAGAAATTAAATACTGAAACATGAAATATCACATCAAATATTAAGTGAATCTTTAACAAAGATCATGAGCAACTTGTTTCATCAGGCATACACAGCACAGGAGTCAGGTGTATAAATAAGGAAACACCTCATTTCCAGTTGGTTTTAGTACTCGGAGACTAAAACATTTATGAGACCACATTATTTAAGAGAGGTGGAAGCAAAAGATTTAGTTGGGATCACAATTCATAATCGCTATGCTTATTAAGATTGTTTCATTTCCAATTGTTGATGGACAAGATAAGGAAGAAGCACTTAACCCGTATTAGTGTTTTTTTCTTTTTTTATGTCACTCAGTTTATACAAATTTATACAACAGCAAACATTTGTATCCAGTCATTTAAATTTCCACCCTCATCCACAAGTCGCTCTGTTGTAGAACCAATTCTCAATTCTTTTTGCCTTTATAATTTCAGGTGAATGCTGAGGTGAAGATGCTGAAAGTGAAAAAGGATTTCGAAAATTATTTTTGATATATTGATAGTTTGGCATGCTGTTTAAAAAAATACATATGGTCCATATTCAGACCAAATACAGTCACACAGTGAACAATACAAAAAAAGAACACAAGGGAAAAAGATGCAGGGCCCAGGTTTAAAATAGCGCTCGTAGTTTGCCTGAAAAATTTGGATAATGATTCAAGTGTGTTTTCATCATTTCATGAAGAGGATGAAAACATTCATGCGACTTCAAAATGCTCACTGCTGACCAGAGTGTGCTGTTGAAGAGTAGGAGTGCGTGCCTGCTGGGTTTGAACAGCCTACATATCGTGAAGATACTGTGGTACTGTGCCTTTTAGATTGGTTGTATGCCCCTTTCAGTTTATAGCTTCTCAGATGAACAATGTTAGTGATGCTCCGTTTACAGCTATCTTGGTGTTTCAATCTGAAAAGGTCACCTAGGACAAAAAGGTCGATGCAGTCGGCCCTCTGCTCCCGTCCTGTGTGGAGAGATGCTCCGGGCAAGCCAGAGCAGCCAATTCTGACTCTGCTTTGTGCAATGTTTGTGCTCTCACTCAAATGACCTTACAGTGCCGCTTTGAGAAGCCTGAAAAACAAATCAAAATTTCCAAACTAGCCACCAACTCAAAAAGTGAGAACAGATTCGACAAACAGCAGAACAGAAATGCCATGGGTGTTACAGACATAAAAGTAGTGTGTTTAGCTCTTAGACGAGACAATGTCACTCCCCTTTGCACATGGCATCACTGTTCACAAAACGCTGCTTATTCTCAGTAATTGCCTGTGCACTTCAAGTTATGAGCTTGCCTGAAGTATTTGTCTTTTCAGGGCTTAGCCGTAACCATCTGTGACAGGATCTGCACATCACGTAATCAAGCTAATGATGAAAATATGAGTCTGCTTGTTTATTGTTTGTCAGCCCAATGCTGCACTATTGTATGCAAACCGCTGATCATGCATAATGCGCTCAATCCAGACAGATGACTCAGTTAATGTCCTGAACAGCAAGTAATATTAAGATTTGTCGCCAGGGTGCTTAGCTTTTAGAGATACAGCATTATATGTTGAGGCCGGTAAGAAGAACTTATTATGGTCCTCTCAGACATGCAGACCTTTGTGACTGCAGTGCACCATGCATACTGTGCCAAGTGGCTAGTTGTGCATTAAAGGATATCATTTTCTGTGGCTGAAACTGCCAGCTGCTTCTTTCAGCCTTGGTCAATTGTAATTGGGTTATTGTAATTACATAATTCATTCATTTTCCATACCCGTATTCTGCTATTCACGGTCACGACAGACTGGATGTCCCAGCATGCATTGGGCAGAAGGCATCCTGGACAAGTCGCCAGTCCATCACAGGACTGACACAAAGACAGGCAGATGCACTCATACTATTACGTAATATCTCGTCTTCCACTGTCACGTCTTGACTTTTCCCTTGTTGTTTCCAGCCAACAGCGGAGGGGAATGTGTTCCTGTCATTGTCCACTGGTGTGTGGGGGATGTGCACAGGTTAATTATCACCGGGTTTCTGCTTTTGTTGTTCACTGTGTGTAGGCTAAATAATACTGTGCACCTTCAGAATCCACCATTATCTCACCGGTTTTGCATGGATCATTATTTTGTAGATTCCTTTGGTACGCACATTAATTCTATGTATGCCACGTCTCAGCTCTGGTAGCAATAGAGTCCATAACGAGAGTTGCGTAATAGTATTAAAGCTATACTAGGCCAGACATATATTGAAAAAACACCTAAGAAAACACGTTTCTTACCCTAATCCACAAGTTGGGACTGAAAGAGGCGAGAGTTTCATATTCCCCTTGATTCAGACCCTATATATCCACCTCATTTGCCCAAATTAAACTCTGTATGGGCATTTCTTTTCCATAGGAAATGAGTGACACGTTACATGAATTCTGTGTATTGCTATTTAAATTTGTTGCTTCATTTGGAGCTGCCAACATGTGAAGTTGCTGAGTGAGACTTTGAAGACAGAAGAAAAATGATTGATTAAAGGCCTTGCTCAAGCATTTGGCCCTTCAAGATGTTAGAATACAGTATAAACACAAGTACTGTAAGGTGGGGTCTTTACACCTCCCCTGGTCCTTTATGCAAATTGAAAGAGATCTAATACACTTTCCATCTGCCTCAGAACCATTAGTTACATCGACCAGCTGTTTATTAAAGTTAAAACGAGACATAAATCTCAGGTCCTTCCAAGTAGCCTTGAAGTTCTTGCTTGGCCTTTGAACATGTTCACTCTCCTCTCTTCTGTAGTTTTCCCCACTGCATTAACGGCACCATCACCAAACACTGCGCAACTAGCAGGCCTCTTTTTTCTGTTTCTTTCCAAAAATTCAACGTTTATTATAAAATCTTTAGCTTTAGTAAGAACAGATTCTTCATAAAATGTTGCATGAAGTGAACTACAAATATAATGTTTTGTTTCCCTCCTTTTAGTATGTTGGATGGAGATTCAAATGATATTTATGAGTTGAGCATAGCTTTACTTTGAAGGTATATTCATCTATATTAGTTGAACAGCTAAAGAGTACAGTTCTTTCTACTAAAAGGACCCAGAGAGTCAGATCCTGATTATATTCCTGATGTGCACAACAACTTTAGCATTAAAATATCATTCATCCATTACAATGAGTGTGAAATCAAAACATCAAACAATGCGTTCCTTGTTCAAACACTTAATGGAGCTCACAGTAGCTGCATACCTCAGCGCTGGGCTCATCAATATTTGGGGAATCGTGCAACACAGACCAATCCATGCACTCAAAGCATTCTTGCGAGACATGAGAGCAGTCATTGATCCACCGAAGCTCTGACCTGCCGCTTCAGTGGCTTCTCCCTCTGCAGGCCTCGCTCGGTGGGGAACTGATCTATTGTACTGCGATTCAAAGGTTTCAAAAGGTCTGAGCTTGGGTCCCTCAACAGACCTGTGCACTCCATTAATAGAGCAAAGCATAAATCCGGGGTCATCTTGGCTTGGACTTGTGCTTTGGTGCAGATAACAGGCCAAAAACCGCTCAGTGGTTGTTTCATGTTTTAAGCAAAAAGAAATCTCCCTATATGGACGAATACTACACTAAACCTCTGATGTAGAAATCCATGCTCAACATATGGAATTCCCTCCTTTGAAGAGAATGTGGCTAATGTGATTTCACGCGTGTCTGTTTGGGTCATGGGCTCTCACACCCGGCTCCGTGAATCTCTTTTTAATTGGTTTGCCGACTTTCATCCGAGCCGAAAAGTACCTGCATGTGCATCAAGGCGCTGCGCTGACAATCATCATCCACATCCTTACAACTGCACTTCCTTTATCCCCGCGTTTTTCCTCTATTCCACTGAGAAACCAAGACAGGAGTGCTTGATCAGGTCAGAGCAGCGGTGCTGAGTTTTGCAACTGCTTTGAATTTTGTTTCTTGTGTAGTGTGACACTGTGATTTACTGTTTCATTGAGTAGTAACAGAATTATCACCGCAGCCAGCATGTTTTAACTGAGCTGAACTGACAGACTTCAAAAAAAAAAAAAAAAGTCCATAGAGTCATTAGGAATCAGGAATCAGACCTGCTTTATATGGACAGCTGAAGTTCCATATTTTCATGCACATGTCTCAGAGCGTTTCATTCCTGGTAATTTCAAATGTACATGTCTCTATATTTTTTCTCTCTCTGCACCTGGTGCTTTCTAATCACCAGCACTGTTCAGGCTCTGCTGTCACCGTGACAAGCCTTAGCGCGTGCATACAGTTGACAAAGCAATTTTCTAGCTTTGAGGTCTGGATGGAGCTCTTGGGCATGCTATCGTCTTGAATCAGTAGGCTACTGTTGCCTTCCCTGAGTAGTGAAATGGTGATGTCTGAGAGGTTGATGGCCAGCCATTGAACTCTGTCAGCCCCGGTCAGGGTATCTGCCCTCATCAATAGCTGCATCTGTCTAGTGCCTCGAGGTTCACATAGTATAAGGATCGAAAATCAAC
Organism: Holocentrus rufus; assembly: GCA_900302615.1. NCBI lineage: Eukaryota > Metazoa > Chordata > Actinopteri > Holocentriformes > Holocentridae > Holocentrus > Holocentrus rufus. Next base: position 13,118 of record OMLF01050460.1, read on the forward strand.
CTTAGATCTTAACTTCAGCCACCCCTATTAGATGCATGTGAGAGATATTTATTAATTTTTGCCCTCCAGCTGCTTAAAGTGTGAATGTGAATATTTGGAGCTCCCATTTAGGTGGAGAAACAGTCAGATCTTGTTGCAGTGTGTGTGTGTTTATGTGTGTGTGGTCTTCTTCTCTCTGCCACACTACTCGAGCATATCATTGCAACTACATGTCAATGCCGCTGCTCTTCTCTGCCGTTTACTGAAAGACATTTCCATTACCGGCCTTTTATTCTTTGCCATGTTCTCTGATGCCATCTGCTGGATCCTCCTGCTTTTGGTTAAATTCATTTCAAAGCAGCCGTGCAACTCAAAGTAAGCTGCACAGGGTTTACTCCATTTCTGCGCTAGACAAGCTAGTTTTTAGATATTTGGTAGCCGTTCTCTATTTCAGTGGCAGAGTGATGTTGTGAGCAAAGGTGGAGATTGTCTATTCCCTGGGCTTTCTGCTTATTAATTAGATGTGGAACCTCTGATACACAAATAAATAGACCCAAGGAAAATGGGTGAGGTGAAATAATAAGCAAGGTCCACAGAGGAATAATCACATCAATACTTTGACTTATAATTAACTTAAAAAATCAACAAATTGACAATATTTTTACCCTAATGCACCTTCCACCTTAAGAACCTGAATGTATGCCAGTTCAATTTAAAACAAGTAATCCCAAAATACTGCAGAGGCCATTCAGAAGTTCAGCTGATGAAAGATAACCTAGCTTCTGCAGTAATAATTGCACAGCACACACTCCTATGAAAAATCGTCCTAATCTATCCTATAATATAGAGCATCTATAGGGATTTGTAGTGTCTCTGAGTTTTTAGTGACCTCGATGTAGTTTATGGTTTCTTTTTACCCCTGTTGTATTCCTAAAACATTTTCTGTGGTATATATATTTTTGGCCAGTGTAGTAGTTGTATTTGCTGTTTGTATAGTATCTTTGTAAAATTCACCACAGGACAGTAGGCTGTTCTTTTTCAAAGGGAACATGGTCCAAAGCCAGGTCGCCAGGCAGAGTAAAGACAGGCAATGCGCTGCATGCTTTTCATTATTCAAGAAGGCATCAGGCTGAGTTTCGTTGCTGGGGGGTGGAGTTTGTCTCTTGGCTGGAGAGCCCAGTTGATGGAGAGACACCAAGTGCAAAAGTGCATCTGAACAAGTGGAACGCTTGAAGGGACCACTGAGGCAGCAACTTGGACGGCTTTCACCCGAGGAGATGGAGGAACCAAAATAAACGCCCTGCTGTAGTCGAAGGTATTTATTATCCTTTTCCATGTAAGAAGTCACCAGCTTATCCAGGAGTTCGTCTGCTGGCGCGCGGGGCTGTTGGCAGGAGGGAGAGAAAAACTCTTTTTCCAGTGTTTATCTGCTTTCTGTTTGTTTTCAAAGGCTTTTCATATTTGATGTACAGAGCACAGCCTAGCCTAAACTTCAAAAGGAAGTACATTCTCATTGCCATAAAGTTTGGTTCATCGCGTTTCGCACCTTGTTGAGTGATTGTCGAAGTTGAAATTTCAGTGAGGGTGTTTTTTTTTTCTTGTGGTACCAAAGACTCCATGTTGCTACATCAGCCAGCCTGTATTGAAAAAAGTCCCATCTTTCTGTCAACAAATGTGGCCACTATCAGTCTCTTCGTGCATTGTCTTTTGCTTGACCATGCACTAATAGCCTTCAGCAAACTAGAAAAAACTGAAAGGTGTTATCACTGTAAAATTCAAATAATAAAACAACAACAAAACTCAAGCTGGTAAGACAAACTTCCCCTTGTGTCTTTTGGACTAAATGACCTCAAAGTTTTTGCCAGTAGTTTGACAAATACCGTCTCTGTAATCTGTATGTTAAAAATTATCAAGTAATTTTATCTCTTAGTACAATGCATTGACCTAAACCACCCAAATAAAGACCATTTGAATGAACTTTATTGCTTAACACAATAAGGCAGCTTGTGCTTTTCATTGGGACATGGGACTGATGCTGGAAGTTGCCCAAATGAAGTTCTTTTGCCCTTGAATAATGTGACACATGAAATCTAAGTAGCACCTACCTTTTCATTTTTACTATCATCTACCAGTCAAAAATGTGAACAGTAGTCCAATCTTTAGACTGTCAGTGTGTCTGTTTTGTTTATATACCAGATGATCCTCAAACTCTTACTTCCAGATGGGAAGATCAGGATTTTCCAACTTTTTCCGTTCCATTAATACCCAATATACAGATTCAGCTACACAATTACTGTCACTTCAGTTCAGTGACTTAGTTGTTATGTGCCATGTTAATGTGGACAGAGCATTTCTTCTAAAATATTGTTAAAATTAGCTTCTGTTATATTTAAAATTAATTATATGCCATCTGTCATCACTTGTAGTTTTGTGAACCGAGATGGAAAAAATGTCTGTAATACCACGAGTTAGATTTCCATGGCAGGGTTGGCCTTTTGTTTACATTTAGATTGCAGATTATTTCTCTGTAAGCCGCTGATAGTCTTGTAACAACACAGCCACGCCAGGAAAAGTTACACGAAATGAGTTTTGAAAGACAGTTTCAAAATTAGCCCATTCCAGGAAGAGTGTGGCCCAGGATCACCCCAACATTTTTAGAGGAATCGTGCACTTTTAAAGGTTTCCAACTCTCACTCATGAGAGAGCCTGCACGCCTGTGGGCAGTGGATAAAATGTAAATTTTAACAACTGAACTTAGCACTTCCATTTTGATATTCATAATTCCTCCTGAGTAATTTAGATAACCCCTCGGGTCATTAGCTCAGCCAAAAGAGTGGAACCGTGACCGTCCATTTGAATTAATGCATGTCATGCTATGATGTTGGCCATCACTCAAATATCCATCAAGACCCATCGATGGGTGATTCTCTTTTCAAAAGGGAGACAATGAGTGATTGTTAACCTTACTGATGCACAATGTATAAGAACATAATCACCTCACTGTAATAAGATATGGTGGTGTTCACCTCACCAGGTCTCATATTTTCAAAGGCCACAGTGGGTGCAAGTGTTCAGTAGGAAGCCCCTCCCACCACTGGTAGATAATGGGCAGGTAGCGGAGGGAACAGGTGCAGGTTGTAGACTTGTTTGCAGCCAGTGAATGGTCCTATTGTGTGTTAACCCTCCTTGGACAGAAGAGTGTGGAAAATAAATGATCCGTTGAATAATTACTCGGTGTGTGCATGCCGGGTTTCTGTTGGGTTTTCTCTCACCTGTCGTGGTGGAGTTATAGATAGTCTTGGGGTAGCATTAGGTAACGCAGCTTCCATGCAATTAGTCGCAGGTTGCAAATGAAACTTTTACTGTAGCTGTGTTACCTGATCAGTATGGAACATTTCAACTGATGATGCAAACCCAACTCATGATTTTCATTGGATGGCTCTCCAACGCAGCTGAGCAGCACCGAACTGAATTGCATGTGAGTTGCACCATGTAATATGAAGCTTTAGTAAAGCATGGTGATGGATGATGAACCGTCAATATGTGAAAAGACACGCCGCTGGATCCCATGTAGTATCATGCTGTCATCATGGAAAGTCCTTCCACTTTGCATTTTTTAAAGTTCAGCAGCACTCTTTACAGTTGCTCTGTTTCACAACTTCTCTTAAAAAAAAAAATAAAAAAAGTTATTGAAATGCACCAGGAGGCTCACGCACACTGGCATTACGTCTCTTGAAGTTGATTAGTGTTATGTGACATCTGTCTGTATCCTCTGTCAACAGAATCCACAGTGGGCGTTTGTTGGCCTACTTTGCCTCTGTGCCATTGTGGAGTCCATTAGCATAGCTGGAATTAACCTTCAGTGCCTATGTACTAACATTAGGGTTTGATATCTATCAATTATTCATCATGCTCTGCTCTGCCTGTGCAAATCCAAATACTTCTCACCATGGTAACAGCCTTCTGTGGCAGCCGGAGGGTATTGGTTTCCCTGGCCTGCCGACTCCAGCTCGGTCTCGGAGTCCAGGCAGCCCAGCTCTGCTCCATATTCTGACACAGATACAGTTGACATACCAAACCTGGTTTAATTTTACAGTTCTAATGAGGTTTTAATTGAGGAGGTGTTGACTTGAATTCATGTTTTGAGTTTTAGATGACAGGAGTGTATATTAGTGTTTTGACAGCTGATCAGGCGCTTTTAATTACTGGATTCTTCACTTCTTCTAGTTATTATTAGAATATTTGTTTTTGTAGGCTGCAAACACGTTTTGACATTTTTGTTGATCTTCATTTTACTTCAGTCTGGGTTAGAAACTGTTTATATTTATGCACTGTGGTTATTTTCAGCAGAAGGTCTAGAAAGTCTTTTGTTTATTTTATCCTAAGTGTTTAACATTCGTCTACAGCTTATATAATAAACTTGTAGGATGTCACATTAGAATGATCCATATCCTCTTAAAAGGGACAATAATTCATACTTAAGAGATAATAAGAACACTTTATAACAGTTAGTTTGTCTTCCCCTATTAATCCTCCTCGCCTCTGAAAATAGACGTACACCAGTTATAAACTGTCCAGTGGCTAAATACTCCAGATACTGGGCAGTGGTGTGTCCTGTATGTTTTCTCAAGGTTAAACATGTCTGCATAGTGCAAGATAATTCTCAGAAATACGAGGGTTGTACCAACATCAGCTGTATCAGTCAGCAGACCTCGTGGCCAGCCGTTATTGGTAAAATATTAACCCGCCTGCATGCATTTGTCCTTCGGTCCCATGATGGCAGAATTACAACCAGATCTCATGGAAAGATTCAATTTGAGGGAAATAATCTGCATCCCTTTTCTGGATTTGCTCCTTCATTTTTTTTGTCTTTGTTAGATTCAGGCTGCACTTTAACACAGTGAACAAATATCAGTTTGTTTTTATTGTAAACAACAGGTCTAGCTGTGTAATTCAAATTAAAATAAAATTAAAAAAAAAAAACAGCCAAAAGTCTAATCTGTAATGTGATGAAACTACACAGGACTGCAGTAGTTAACGGTGAGAGTATGCAGTTATTCCTCAGTACATTTTCTCTTCAACAGTAGAGGGCGCACTATCACCACAACATCCTCTGCCAGTTAATGTTGTTTAATTCTGCATTACTGTATAGAGCTGTTTGTGTCTCTAATCATTTTTATTGACACCTTTCAATGATTTTAAGGTTTGTCATTATTTAGTTTTGCATAAGATTTTTGCTGCTGTGCTTAGTTGGAAATATAAACCTGGATATGGGGAGGAATAAACACAAAGTGATGGAAGATAATTTGTTAGAGGCAGAGAGAACGTTTAACACTACAGCCAAATTGAGTTTTAAAGCTTGAAATTTGTGTTTTAGAAGCTTGAAAATTGAGCAAAAGCATTTGCAGACTCATTTGTGGAGTATAGTAGGGGAAAAAGTTCTGATGTTGGCTGGCTTTTCTTGTTTTTTGGTGCTTGTGTGTGTGTTATTGGAGAATGTGATTTTTTGTTTTCCATCGCTCTGCTGAATTAAAACCAATCACTCTGACCCAAAACAGAGAGCTACCTTTAGATGTTGTGGACAACTTCTCTGTGGTTTGTTTGTTCTGCCTTTATTTAGTGTGACAACATGATAATCCCTGTCCTGAAGGAATTTTTTTTAAGTAGGTCAGGAGCAGACTGAAAGGTAATTGTAATTCAGGCTCCATTAATCCCGAAGTTTGTCAGAGAGACGATGAATGTGGTGTGTGTGGTGTTGGACATGGGCTCATTCCCCAGGTGTGCTCTGCAAGCATTCCACTGAAAACAGTTTTCTTTAGGCTATCTTTTTCTTTGACAGGTGGATGAAAAATGAAACTGCTGCCAGAGTCTTTACATTGTGTAAAAAACCTGTTGCCAAGGGCTCCCTGGTGAATATTGTGCAAGTGTTTTCATTTACCAGCCGGGGTGTTTTCACTTAACTTTGAGGGAAGCTGTGTGTGTGTTTTAAGTGTGTGACGCGCGACATTTTAATCATGCATTTCTCTGCCGTAACGCTGATCCTCGGAAAACATATCAGCTGCCTGAGAACAAGAGAGCATGGGCTAGTTGTTCCATGCTCTAACTGTGGTTTCTTTCTAAAACAGAAAACGCCTTCACGTACATACACAGGGTGTTTGTATTGCTGATGTAGGTCAGCCTAGGAAAAACTGGTTCATGTGGTAGGTGTGTCCAGTTTATGTTCTCTTGAGTGGTTGAAAAAGATTGATTGAATAGAGCACAAGCTGCAAGTTGTGTGAGCATTTCTTTGGCTTTTCTTCTTTCTAGCTCCACTACAAGTTTTGGTTTTCACACTTTTCTGCTAATTTCCTCAATGACTCCCTCCCTCTGAATGTTTGGAAATAATGCCGTGGGATGACCCAAGCCGGCCTCAGCACAGAGGACTGGACGTACAAGTAAAGTGCTGGGAATGTGGAGACGTTGTGGGCAGAATCCGTGGAAGCAGTACGGACTTTGGCTTTCTGCAGAACATGTGGAGGATGTTTTTCTGTCAGCCACTGCCAGAAAAAAAAAACGAAAAAATGAGGATTAGTTTGTTGTGCAACTTTTAAACAATGTTTTCAGTCATGCAGATAATGACTGCCCGATCATGAAATAGGAAGTCGAGGCTGCCAGGAGCTTGACAGGTTTGTTAGACTTGAATGTAGACTCTTAGACAAATAGAGGATATTTATTCAGGAGGACCTCGAGGCTTACAGTAGGCGGTGAACGTTGTAGCTGTCAGAGCTCTGTTTGGTCCGGCTGCCTCTCCCTCTCTCTCTCTCTCTCGCTCTCTCGCTCTCTCTCTCCCTTTAGGTATTGCTTTGCCCCTCTTCCCTCTCCCTCTCGCCTTTTTGCTGAAAAGAGGAGGGGCCGTCTAGTAATCCAACACCTGCCCAATTCATGAATGTTACTGTAACTTGCTGAACTGCCCTGACAAGTGCAGGGGTTAAAACACATTAACCGACCGACGCTGGCGGCCCCGGCTGCATCTCCACACAGGAGACATTCATTACTCGACAGAGAGAGAGAGAGAGAGAGAGAGAGAGAGAACTAGGAAGGAGGAAAAGGAAGAGAGAAATTAAACATTCCGCTAAAAAAAAATCCCTCAACGCAGCTTCAAATGACTCCTTTGGAAGAATGATTGAATCTGCAGTGGGCTCCCTGCCATCCAACATGTCTTTAGAAGAGAGTGCTGGGAGAGACGTGGCTGAGAGCGAGACGGATTGCCCTGAAGGACTGGATGAGGTTGTCCTGGGGCGCATTGCCAGCTTACCTCTGGATCTTTTCCCACCCCGGGACTTCAGAGGGAAGTTTAAAAAGATGCGCCATAAGAAGAGGCCGACCATTCTTGAAAGTAGGTGCTGATTTAACTCTGTGGAGCAGCGGCGGTCGCCTCCAGAACTCTTTCATTTGGGAGAAAGTGGGAAACATGTTGTGTGTTCTGCAGCAGGTTGATGTTGGACACATTTCAGCTGCCATCACTTTGTGAAATAACTCACCGCCCAGTTGTATTTGTCATAGTTAACTAGGAATCTAGCAACTTGTTGAAAATGGACTCAGATAGTGGAGGGGTGAGTCACATAAGAGGGGATTTAATTGGCAGGTTATGAATTTGACATCAGTTTGAGCTCATTGTCACTGGCTCCGCTTTCCAATGCTGAACTCCTTGTGTCCCCGGTAAAAAAAAAATAAATAAAAAAATCAGACGCCAGGGAAATTGAGTAATAGCCTTAAATAAGTGATTTGGGATATTGAATTATTGAATATATGAGCGGGGAGCGAAAGAGGAGGAAATGAGAGGCGCCAGGGGCCGAGAGAGTAGAAGGGAGTCAAGAGTTTGAGCTGATACCGCAAAGATGGCTGAACTGGACAGACATGCCTCACATTCCTCACCTTCATCAGAGCTTGATAATGCTTTTAATAAGTGCTTAATGTGACACAGCCCTCGCCCACTTAAAGCCTAATTAAGGGCCATGTTTACAATCATTTCTGTAATTAGCAATGCCTTCCTGATTGACGCCTCTTGTGTGTTTATCACAGTACTTTGATACTGAGCATGACTGTGGGTGATGCTGCCAATAACCACATCCGCGGGTCATGTGCTAATTACCAGAGTATTTCACCTCGGCAGTGTCGGTTTCCCGAGCAGCGACACTGCTCGTCTCCAGGCAGACTGTCAGTGTAAGTTCATGTCTCACATCTGAAGGGTTGATAGCGGCGTTGCTCTCGACAGGTTCATAGATGTCTAGATGAGGTGTTGTGGCTGCATGACAGAATAAGGGATCTTCATGGTTTCTCATTAGACAGATCTGCTGTTGCAGCTTTGTTATCTGTAAAAGTGTATTTTTCACCGCTTTCTATCAACTTCAGTGCCTCTAACAAAAAAAAAAGACAGATTCACTAGACAGGCTATTACTCCTCTTTGAATAGTTGAAGTTATAGAGGAAGTGCAGCCTGTCAGGGCAGGAGAGGCTCATAAAGCTCATACTGTTATGAGCATACAGCAGTTTTGTAACAAGGAGAAGAAGAGTCAGTATTTTAACTATTTTACTACTGTGCACAGGCAGCTGGGTACCCTGAGAGTCAATGGGGACATCAGTCATTTCACTGCAGGTAGCTGCAGAGCGCTCATTGAAACTGACATGAACACAAATTTAGTCTGACAGAGAAACTTTGCACTTGGTTAAATTTGCTCCTTTAAAATGATGGATAGATATACAAGTAATACTTACTTGTATATGATATTACTTGAGTTTTATTACCACTGTTGTAGTCATATTATGACTTAAGCTTATATCACATAGTTTGAGATTTGACACTATACTGTGTGGTTGGACCCATATGTTATCTCTTTAAAAAATTCTTTATGGCATAGTGTTGTACCACTGCTTTCAAACAAAAAGTGGTTGACAGTCACCATTCAACTCAAGATACAGGGAACTCTGGGATATCTCCGTCTGTCTGCCCCCACTTTAACATTTTCCTGTTTAGCGGCCTTGTTGAAAAAGCCTGAAATTATTCAACTGGGGAATTACATAATCATTTGCCCTTGGGAAGGCCTCTTACTGGCCAAGTCAAGCTGATCAGATTATAACTGATGGATAAGGCAGCGAACTGAACTCAGCTTTTAAAGGCTCCATTAGGGCTAGTTGCTGTTTTTGGTAATACTTTAAGTATTTTCCCATAATAGGCCAAACAGTTGCAATTTGATAGATTAGCCACACTTACTAGTCAACAAATGAGTACTTGTCACATTCTTTGCAGAGAGTGTAATATTTCAGATTTGTCCAGAGGTTTGGTTAATTTCACTAAATCACTGGAAAAAGCTGAAATATTAGATTTTCTGTACTCTACTTGATGTTAAAGGATTCCTGTGCCTGAGTCATGTCAGAGAACATTTATGCTTTGCAGAATCCACACAGGGGAAACTGTTGCATTATCACATCACTGACAATTTGCAAAGAGTGTATGGTATGTGCTATAATAACCCATAAAGTGATTCAGTACACTGTAGTTTAAGTGTTCTTCCAGCACAGTGTTGTTATTGGTACATTGCATTATGTGCAGGCAGAGTACATGCTGATCACTTTAGACATGAGGCAAATGGCTGAGAGGGCAGATACTGACACTGATTCACTTCTGGATAAATAACAGCTTGACAAAAACAGATGAAGCTACAAACTTCATCAGGCTCAGACACTTTGCTTCATTACATCATTTAAGTCATATGAATGGAAATATGGACTGTAGCTAAAATAGGCGAAAAAAGTAAAGAGGTTCACACGAACAGATCAGTTACATTACAAATGATGAGCAAAACACATCCTGAAACTACTGTAAAATCCTGAAAATATTGTTTATCTTGTTATCTTCCAATTTTTATGAGAAATCAAAGTCAACATGGTCTTTAACTGTTGTTTTCAAGCAGCGAGACTCATGAAAATCATGAAAACCCATAGTGGTGTGTCATAGTTAATGGTATGTTTTGTGAAGTAGGCTGGGAACAAGCTGCAACCCATTTTACATTCTCAAGTGAAAATGAAACTTAAGCTGCCCTTTCACTGCTTAATTACACCAGCGCAGCACAAAAACAAAAATGCGGGGACGAACAGGAAGAAAGCAAGCAAGAAAGAAAGTCACTGTGCTTTTATTTGTATTTGTGCTTATCATTTTATTACTTGGTGGAGAGCTATGATTATTTAACTGCTAAGGCTGAGGCTAAACATGGAAGAAACTGTCCTGTTAACAAAATCTGAGGAGAATTAAAACATCATCTGAAGTGTTTCTAAACTGACAGGACTAATTTTTTCATCTTTATCTGCAGCTGTGACTTTTCGTCTTGAATTAGTGTTGACACACGAGTGTGCAGGTGGACAGAGTGGAATTAGAAGAGACAGGAAAAGCTTCTTGCACCTGTTGAACAGAAACACTTTTGAGGAACAGATCAGGTTGTCAGAAGGGTAAAAGGTTGGTTGACAGCTAAAAAAAAAAAAGTTGCCTTTTGTATTTCCCTGTCATTCTGATGTCTGTCGAATAATATTTACCCTATTTTATTTTGTTTCTTCTACCCATAGATGTCCACTGGTGTGATGTCTCAATATTGTGCAGGGGGGTGGGGTCAGCAATTGTAACAGAAACACAGATTAACAGCCTTGAATTAATATTATAGTTGTTATAAATTGATACCAATGAATTAAAAATTTAAAGCCTTTTGCTGATGTCTCACGGCTCCTCAAACAAAAGATTAATTAAACTATGTAACAAAAATAAGCAAGTGCAAAATGTTCGGTCCATATACTGACAAGTCAGTTTTGATAAATCCTCAAAGATTATTTTGCCATGTTTTATCTGTCATATTATGTCATTAGTGTATGTCACACTACAGGAAAAATGGAGAAAAGGTGATATTTTCGCCATGAAATCAATAATTTTCAACATTGTGTTTGGGTGTAGGAGTGTATAGGTTCAGAAGTATTGATTGGGCTACACTACACTGCAGTTGAACTCTTAAAATTAGTTGCATTCCCCTTTAATGTTAAATTGTAGTGTATTTATTAGCATAACCAGTGGAGCTGCTCCACAAAGTGTACAGTGTCACCAGTCCTGATATTACCATATGTAAAAATGAAAGCTGCCTGGCTGCAGTTGTGGCCTGATAAACGTGTGAGTGCGTTACGTGTTATGTAATGAAGGTCAAGTGGTTATCACTTGATGGACAGACAGAGTTCTGATAGGATTAGACTAATGTGCTGAGAGGCAGGGGAGGAAGGGGGGTTGAGCGACGTATATTGTTGCCCACATGTTCAAAGATATGCATCAGCTCTAGGATGTGGCAAATTGTAGTCAAGATTAAGCACTGAATTATGCAGCAGAAATGTTCGCTTCACTTTACGTGGAACTGGAGTATGATAAGAGTATAATTACATCCATCTGAAGGCAACCAGGGAATTAGTTTGCCTATATGGGGCGTGCCTGTTTTTTGTTACTCACCATGGAGATGGATGTGTAATGTACAGTAATAAAGTGGCTTGCCTGCTCCCACCCACTTAGGAACAGATTGATCATCTCTTCTAGCTCTGTTATTCCAGGCTTAGAGACCAGTGATGCAAATGTAGGAGTGTTTGATATCAGATTAACACCCAGCCTTCCTGTTTCTTTCTCTCTTTGCAAAAGCCAAATATTTCTTCATTGGTTTATGGATTTTCTGCAACATTTTGTGCTGCACAACAAAATAAAGACATGCAAATGCAAAAAGTAATAATTATAATAATCATAATAATCATAATAATAATAACCTTTACTTATATGGCACCTTTCTAAAACAGGATTTCCAAAGTGCCTTACAGAAATAAAAACATAAAACAGATAAAACATATTTAAAACAAATAAAAACAGGAAATTAAAACAGAATTACACAGAAACAGCACAAAGACAAGAGCACAAAAACACACAAAGAAATAAAAACATGCTAAAAAGCAAGACCATAGCTAATCTGATCTCCTCAGGCAGTGCATGCCAAAGTTATTAACTAGCTTTTTGATATGTATATTTGTGTTAAGTTGCTGCCATGAAGAAGAACAAGGGGTTAAAAAACCAACAGTCAGCCTGGTCTCCCAGATCCCATGTGGACAGTTAAGGAAAGCTCTTTAATCCCGGTGGCTTGCTGATCACTTGAGTGTCTTCCTCTTTGCTCTGTTCTCCCACATGCTCCCTGTAGTGTGTCATGCCTCCTGCACCCTCCATCTCTTCTATCAGTGCCAACTGCCGGTCAGATGCTGCCAGGCATGCTGAAAGACGCACAAGCCCTGCGCTATCATCTTTATCAGCCCCTGCATGCAGACAAACAGTAGTTATTATTAACTGTGCTCCGCTAAGAGGATTGCTTCCTGCACTCTCAGCCTCCGCGCAGTTATTTAAAGGGAGCTTGCATCGCTGCCCACTGCCTGCCAAGCTTTAGAGAGAGAGAGAGAGAGAGAGAGAGAGAGAGAGAGAGAGAGAGAGAGGCTGGGAGAGTATGGAGGGGGCTGAGAGAGGGAGATAGAGATAGAGAGAAAGAGAGACGGCTGACAGCCAAGGACAGGACACAGGAGGAGGAGGGGTAGAGCAGTGGCAGTGTGTTTTCTCTGAGTCTCGTCAGCGCCACAGCGTTGCGCGCGTCATAGAGAGGTGACAGCGGGCTCTACCTGCTGGTCCCAGCTCAGCTGCTCCCGCTGCCACTGCTGCTGCTACTGGAGGGAAACCACAACTAGAGAGGGGGGGACACTCAACAGGGAGCTGCAGCCATGGCCAGCCAGCAGGACTCGGGCTTCTTTGAAATCAGCATCAAATCTCTGCTGAAATCATGGAGCGGCAGTGAGTAGTGATTTACTTGTTTTGAGCTGTTGTTGTTGTTGTTGTCATGTTCGTCTCACGGGGCTGACCGTGGCCGGCTTTACACTGGGGATCTGACTTTGTAGCCTCTTCTTCCTGTTGTTTTCAATGGAGAGGACGTGATGTTGCACGACACTGAGTGTGATTTTGTTGTCCCTCGATGCGGGGAAAGTTGGAGATGTTTCACTTTGAGCAGAAAGGGCACCTCACTTCTAAAGGCTTAAACTGTCTCATAGCAACAGCCGGAGCCATAACTCTGACCGCCTCTAAGCATGTACCGAGAAAGAGCTGCTCATTGGCCGCAGGCCCTTAGCACGGCAGTCACTGGGGATGAGGGCACTCTCTCAGAGAAGTGCCACTCAGTTCGTTTAGTTTAGTTAGCTGATGTGCAAGTTTAATCTGTGCTGATGGTAATTCAGCGTGTAATGTCTGCTGTTTTTGTTTTAGCCCCCAGCTTTATTGTGCTTTAGGTGAGTCTGCCACAGAGTCTAAATAGCTCCTATTATGTGCCAGGACACTGTAATAGGATTAGCGGAGGTTCAGCTTGGTTGCATGTCCTGTCCAGCGCTCACAGCTCCATTGCCTCTTATCATGCCTCATAAGGAAAGAGATGGGATACCTGAATGGGGTTTGGATTATATCATAATTCGTTTTAATGTTAATTCTGTTAATTTATCAGAGGTTGATTTGTAAGCTGCACGTTCTATGGAAGTATATTGTAGATAGATACAGATGTGGAAAAAAAAAAACACGCAGCACAACCAGGAAGTAACACAGCTGGTTGCAGTCCAGTAGATTCCCATTCAAACAACTGGCATTACAGCTTCAGATCTGTTTGTATTTTTGTTCAGAAAGACTCCTAGAAAGTCTGCTGCTCCGCTCAAATATCACGATGACCCATTTGTATTTGTTGAATCTGAATATAAAGGGATACCATAGGACATGCTGTCCCTGTCCACACACTGAGTGTTGTGCCATCTCCTGATGATGTTGCATAATCCTCAGAGTGGGTCATTTTGCTGATAAAGGCACAGACAGACATTGTATCAGCAGAGACCCACAGCTATGCTTTTAACTTTTTTTCATTAAATGTGTGATCTCTTAATCTCATCTCTCCCCCAAACTTTGCCTCCATTTATACAGGCCGTCGTGCAATGCATCACAAGATGGCATCAGAGACAGCATAACTAATCAAAATTTATCTGAAAACACTTCTGTGTGGGATGCCAACTGCTGTGCGTGCAGGAAGTTGAAGGGAGCGCCGAGCTTGTAATTGTCAGCTCCATAACAAAGGAGCGATCATATGTGAAATGCGTTGAACTTAAACCAAATGCCTTTTTTCTGCTGTTTATATTTGGGACTGAACGGTAAATAAAGAAAAGGCCCCGAAGGCTTCATTAGTCATAAGTCAACTCTGATAAAAGACTGTGGACCTGCAGTGCAGAACTGGCGTAGCAAGGCGTCAGGTCTGAATTTTTTTTCCCTCCACGCCTCTAAGGATGGTCCTCTGTCAGCCAATCAGAGCAGGCGATGAGCTGCAGTGAGCCAAGCACAGCGGTGATCTTTCATGACTGGTCAAACATGCTGTTGCCACATAGCCTCTGCCCTATCCAATTCAAATGTGTAGATATCTTTTTAGCTTTTCATGTCACACCCATGCCAATTTAAAATTTTTTTTCTTCCTTATCAGCCCCTTGGGATTTATTATTTATCATCTAAGCTGTGCATTTTTGATAATGATCCCTTTCCATTCACTTCCATGTTTAAACTCTGTGCGAGTAAGTGAACTTGTCTAAACTAAAGCTCCTATGTGAGGAGGCGGGACCTAAAACAAACAGCACAACTTCACCCCATTACTTTGCTCCCTGTCTCTTTGACGAGCTGAAAATAGGACTTTGACACCACCTTAAATTACAGAAGGTATAGATGCATCATGTAACAGACGCACATTATAGCAGGAGCTTATATAAATGGCCTCAAATGCTCTCACACAGCAGGCAGGGAGCAGCAGTTTCCACCATGATGTCAGCCTGCTAAAACAGGACTGATGGTCAATAGTTTGAGACGGATGTTTTAATCTGCTTTTCACAGAGGTCTGTAATCACTCTCTCACTGTCTCCACTCACTCCCACTCTTGTTCATTTTTTTAAAGGCAATGAAACTGAACTTGATAATGTATTAGTATCAGGATCTTACTGCTCCCTTGGCTCCAGCTGTTGCATCCTCTTTTGAGAAAATAGCTCAGCAGGCAAAGGCCCTGCAGTTGGAGAATTTCAACTATATTCTCAATAAAATGGCAGATCGACTTGGAGGAAATTGCCACTTTTGGGCTTTATAGTTATTGAATACATCACTATCTTGCCTCTGAAATCAGGGTCAGATGTTAATGACTGAATTAATCATTTATAAGCTCTTGTGATTCATTCACTTTCATTTTCAGTATGGAAACACAGCCGTAGCGGCACATCTGGCCATTAACAGGGACTCCGGTTGTTCCCTTTAACCTAAAACTTAACGACCTAAAGCAGACAGAATTTTCCTCTGCATTACGTGACATGACGCAAACCTTTTTTATTAGCACTTACCTTCAGCGGAGCACCTAAGGCACAATATCCCTTTATTCTCAGCCTGGGAGAAACGCATGTTAATAATGCAGGGGTGGAGGAGAGGATTAAATGATACACTGTAAAAAAAAAAAAAAATCTCCATCTTAACAAGTTGTTTAGTCTTATATTCTAGTCTTCAAAATGTATTTTTCTTAAAACAAGTGAAAAAATCTGTCAGTGGGATGAGATAATCCAACATGTTTCCAATGCTAACTGAATTTTCTTGAATGACGTGCCATTTTCTTGACACCAGTGGGCTGATCTGTCTTAATCTGTCTTGTTTCACCATATTTATACTTGTTCCCCCCCAAAAAGAAGTAAAACTGGATTGGAAACAAGTGGGATCATTTCATCCCACTGGCAGATTTTTTTTCACCTTCCTAAGATTTTCAAGCTGAATATGAGACTAAATGACTTGTAAAGGAGACATTTTTTGCAGTGTAGCCTAATGTTTTGCCATTACAGAGCTTGCGGTGCCCACTACTCCTTCACAGAAGTGCAGTGTCAGTATTTCTCCCGGCAGCTGGACACGGTGCTCCTAAATGTCCTTGTTGACACTGGAATGTCGGGTCCAGTTAAGGAGGTCAGTGGTATCTGAATATCCGCCCACTCTGTTCACAAAGGACTCGAAACTGGTTGTTTACTCAGTGGGACAGTCTTTCTGGATGTGGATAGGGAACTGCATTCTTTTTTTATGCATTTGTGTGTGTGTGTGAGTGTCTGTGTGAGCATGTGTGCGCGACTGTGCAAAAGAGAGACGCTTGTTATCCTGTTTGCATTGTCCTCTAGAGAGCACCACCATGCTCTGGGAGTTTTCAGCATAGCGATGATGTAATGCACACTATGTGCCCGAGCCCCTTGTTTGCCGAGTCACATGTAGCGTCTCGGTCTTAGCTCAGCGCCCGGTTCCCAGAGCGAGAGAAAGCGCTTGACATCCACACTGGCTGCTTTCTTCGCACCCCATCTCCAGCTAAAGTCATGTAACATGAGACCAATTCATTCAAATGAGACAAACGTGGATGTTGCTTCTACTTCCTCGTATTTCATTAAACGTGGCGTGCTTTGTTCAATGGCCTTGAGTGCGTTTGCATTTGCACACTGTTCCTGGGAAGTTGCACCCTTAATATTCAGCTATGTAGAAATCTTTCCCTTCAAAAATTTCAAGCGAATGCGTCGTTCGAATTCTGCAGAAACTTGTCCTGTTGCTGCCTGTCTGGGCTTCAAGGGAAGTGCGCTGCAGCGGTGCCTGATAGAGAATGGTGTTTACACTCTGGTGGTCTGTGCCTCGTGCTTTTGGAGCGCAGAGGTGGAGGAAAGGGGAGGGCTGCTCTGTCAGTATAGTGTGTACCCCGGGATAAATATAGTCACACAACTATGCCACCATAGCATGTTAGACCTCATCACCGTGCCGTGCCTCAGCTAAAAATTCCTGCCTGACCTTCACTCTTGGAAGGCACCGGCTGGTCACAAGGCTAGAGCAAGCCACAGCAGAGTGGAGAGAGATCGACGTCTAGGGATTGCGTGGTCTTGGCTAGAAAACGGTACTCTCACTTTTTAAAAACCCGCCGTTGGCTCCGTGCAGCATGGAAACTATGCCCAGGAGGACAGCTGACATGCAAGACATGGACGTAGGTGGATTGTACTAGTGCGCGTTTTGCCTTGACTCAGAACAACCCTGGATACCATATCCTCTTTCCCCACTATGGACGGAACGGCCGTGTGCTGGAGCAAGGCCAGCGTGATCAGCTTCATCAAGGGCCTGGGTAGGTGCTGAGCGGCCATGGGTAAGGGAAGCATGTTCTGAAAGCCATGCCAGGTAGGCATACGTGCAGGGCATTCCCTGACAGGCGTGTATCACCATGCTCCATATGCTGGAGAGACCTGGCGAAGAAGACCTGGGTACCGATGCCAGACCTGCACTTCTCTGCCCCAACGTGCAGCTCTGCCAGGGCTGCGCACCATGAGTGTGAATCTTTCAGTTTGATTCATGTTTTACTAAATCGACGATTCGATTTCAGGATGAATGTGTTTTTTAGATCGATTCAATTCGATTCGAGTTTGTAAATCGCGATTCAAGCCCATGATTCGATACGTGTCCTTTTTACTCTGACATTTGAAAACAAAAATATCAGACAGAATAACTACTTCTATCTAATGTATTCTCAAAAAAAGTTGCAAATCACAGTATTTTGTCAGATCACAACAACTTAAAGTCTTGTTTTGTAAGAATTGTGAGTGATTCAATTATTCAAAGCATTACACGTCAAATCTGGCTGAAATCAGAGCCAAATTGATGCAGTTGAATCGGCAGAATTTATAATCAGTGCATCGTTTCAATGAATGAATCATTAAACCTCCACTGCGTGCTCTGCTTAAAAATGCTGCAACATAATTTTGCTTCACTCATGTCACTTTTTCAGGCACTGATGAGTCAAATCTACCTGTCTATCTCGGTTGCTTTAACATTTGAATGTGTTCCCTTCAGCCCTCAGTAAAGAAGAGTAATTATTTTGAGTAAAACTAGTTAATTCATTAGAGGCTGTCGTCATCCTGTTCACCTTTGACCTGTGAGTAAACTGATGCTGTTTCTATTGGTCCTGCATTTGGCAGAGCACAGAAGTCATTAAATTGAATTAACGCTTATCCGATTCCTGTGTTCGATTCATGCTTTAGGTCTCTGTCTTGTGGCAGCTTGGCTTGATGATTTAAATTCACGGCTCCGGTTGGTTACATGTGTTCTTATTTAAAAATGATGCACTCAACTGCTGACTATACCCTGATTAATTGGAATGGGCGAAAAGCTGAAGTTCTAGTCAGTGTGATAATTAACGAAATAAATAGCTGCTTTTCAAAACCGCGAGAAGTTTCCTCTCAGTTTTGATGAAGTGTCAGAGCTTCCAGATTCCTCAACCCGGGGTAATCCAAGGATAATATTCTTTATTTTGTGTTCATGTTAATTCAAGCGTTCAACTGTTCACATCGTGGAGACATCTGAGGACAGTGACACTGTCCGCAGTTATGCAACAAGACCAACAAGATGTTTTATTTTGATACCCTGCCTTGGGATCATTGCCAAACTTAATTTTTAAGAGGGATTTAAAAGCAATCTTTGACGTATTTTTAGCCATAATTGCACAGCGAAAACCTGCTAAAAAGCCCACCACAGAGTCTGGCGTGTGATAGGTGTCTTTGACAGATGTAATGTTTCCTGACACAGTTGAAGCTGCAGTTCAGGTTTGCTGCTGCGGATCTGCTTGCTGTCCAGTCACATTTATTTATTATGCATACACACAGAATGTGGCAGCTGAAGAAAATGTGGTTCTCATTTTGAGGCAGTAAGTCTAGTTTAGCTGTCCAAATGACTCTTTGAATATTTCATACAGATTTACAACATGTGACATGCAGTTATGGGTTCTGGTGATTCAGGCAAATGAATGTTTTACACTTCTAATTAGATGTTTGAACACTGTTCTTTGCTATTTTTAGCGCTTTCTGTTTAGAGGAATTAGAATATAACACTGAATTTTACCTTGTTAGTTAGGCTTTTATGTGCTTAGACAAGCTACCAGCATTTAAATGTAGGCCACATCATAGCGCTGGTTGAAGGATGGTCACATGCGGGAGATTTTTTGCTTCCCTCAAAGGGCAGTGACATCTTTGGTGCAAAATGAAAACACCAGCTGTTGGCCGTGGTGTTTTCACTTCCATATGCACTCTGAGCACTGTAGCATTCGGAAAGAAAGAGCAGAGTCGGGGCAAGCCGGTGCCCTTTGGACAATCTCCCTCAGGAATGTTCAACATGTTGGGAACTTTATGTCCATGTTTGGAAACTTCACAGGAACACCCTATTCGGTGATCTCCCTTTGTAAACAGATCCGTGGCTGAATCCATCCTACACTTGTGGGCCTGAATTGGCAAAGATTTAACTTAAAAACTGCTTCCCAACCCTTGTTTTTTTCTGTGTGTGTGTGTCATTTCCGCAGCCTCGCCCGTGGGGAACGGATACAGTAAACCCCCCATCCCTCCAGTCTGCTGTCCTCAGGGAGAGAAAGGTCCCCCAGCCATGATGCCTATCAGCATCGATCCAGAGAGCAAGCCGGGCGAATACGTCCTCAAGAGCCTGTTCGCCAACTTCACTACGCTGTCTGAGCGCAAGATCCGCATCATTATGGCTGAGCCGCTGGTGAGTCAGCAGAGTGTGGTGGACTGCATGATTGCTCCTCTTTATGTCTTGTGGTTGCTCTGATTCTCTCTGTAAGCAAGAAAACAGTATCGTGCATGACTGCCGGCGTTGTTTTGCTATAGAGGATGACACAAAAGCAAAACAAGAGAGCGCTGGTTCTGCCAGGGGGAAGTGAGGTTATGACATCGGTACTTCCTAAGAAAGTCAGGCAGGAGACCAGAAACACAAGTCTGCAGTTGTTGATCTAATACTTGTGAATTATACATTGTCAAAGCATGACCTTTGGGCGCTTAAAAATAACTGCTGACATACTGAAGAACACCTGTGTGATTATCACATGGTCCTTAATTGAAGCAGAGCTGCCTCCGATGTAAAACTGTGAAGGAGGCTTCTGTCCTGCAGGCTCTGACTCTGCAGACAGCCGGCGTGTCACCCGATTCAAAACTTGAGTTTTTCTGTGCGAAGCAGACAGCCTTCGTCTTCGCCCTCTGCTAATGAAACTCAGCGCTGATATGTTACTGTCAGGGCCTCGGGCGTACAGCTGAGTTTCCGCTACAGAGGGGAAGGTGTTAAATACCTTGTCATGTTAAATCGCTGTCAGCTGAAGGGCCCGGCAGGTCTGTGTGCAGCAGCAGTCCCATCAGCGCAGTACAAAGAAACAGCCCGGGGACAGAGTTTGAGTCAACATCACACTGCATGTTCCTTTGTTACAAGCTTTTAATATAGAAAAAGGTACCTCTCTAATAAGCTTGGCTCTGGGTGATGTTATAATGGTGCACATTGTAGTTTAGAATAACTTTCTCAAGAGTCAGCGTAAGGCCAGTCAAAGAGTGAGACGTTTCATTTCTCTACACTTGGGGGCTGTGAAATCTGCAGGTCCCATGAGAGCCATATTGTACACTATTGGTGCTTTTATGTTTATATACAAGAGAATTTTTGATAAACAATCATCAGTGATGTGGATATGACGGTCAGCAGGTAGAGGCAAATAATAAAACAGCTACAGCAGCCGAGTAAGTTGAGAAAATTGCATCTCTTCACTGTAAAAACAAGGAAAAGACAACACGAATGTCATGTCACAATATTACAATATCCAAAATCTCAGACAATATTTAGTCTCATATCACGATATCCAATATAATACTGATATATTGCCCAGCCTTAGTGGCATGAGTACTTTTTTCAAGGCTGTAGGTGGGCACAGGCGGTCATACTGGAATATGCAGTCAGCACTGTCACCTTTCACTGTAGCCTGACACACACACACACACACACACACCAGATTGTTATTTGGCAACAGCTGGGTCAATATTTGGTAAATCTCATTATCGCTCGTGTCTTTGATGTCATACTCAAACAGTATTTATGGAAATTATTTATAAGGCCTTTCAGTTGGGACTTAAAATTTACATGATGGACTGTGAGGCCAACTGATAAGACATGCAGAGTGTGGGCTGGCGGTCGGTGTTGGTACACTGGCTTACGGCTGTGGGTGGTTGTGGCAGAAAATGGTGTGGGTGCAGAACAAAAGCAGGAGGAAAAAAAAAGCAAAAATAAACACAGGCCTGTGAGGCCCGGTACTACGAAAGTTTGTCGTGGCCTGGTTAAAGGAAAATCATTTTGATTAATCATCAATAAGGAAATCCCAATACTAGAAACCAGAGCCAAGACTTTGTAGAGTATGTAAATAAGGGAAAAAAAATCCTGGAGCTGTTCCACTTGAATGACACAGAAACACTGTGACCATGTTAACAGGAACCAGAGGGATTTCATGAGAATAAAGATATATTCTCTAGCTGTTCAGTGTTCGTAGTGCTTTGAAATGAAGCTCATTTTGTTAGTAAAACTCAAATATTTTCCTTTTTTCCGATTCAGTGTCCATGGAGCCGTTCCAGGTTTTGGTCTCTTGGACATAAAACAGATTAGAGCTGTGGTCTCTGTTGTCCAGCTTTGGGAGGAAGTTGTCCATCACTGGCAAGATTAATAACTATTTGATCAGACTTCACAGCATTGATCGACTGGAAAATGATCAGTGTAGGTGTGAGTGATCCCCCATAGGTTTTGCATTCACATTTAATTTATCTCAAAGTATCTGCTTGTCGCCGGATTTATCAAACGGACGTGTGGACTGGCATCGTCATCCTCACTGGAGGAAAATCGCTCCATTGTTCAGCAGAGTGGAATCAAGTCACGTTGTTCAGTTACGTTTGAAAAGTTGAAAACAATGTCAGTCAGACTATCAGACTTTGAAATTAGAGCAACGTCTAACATGTAGCAACCCAGATTTGTTTGACACTTTGACATGTTCCTAAAATGCCTGACATTTTGAGAAGGGAAATCAATACTTAAAGTTTAAAGGCACACGAACGTTTCAGAACTGAAACCACAGGATTTTCTCGTGTTTGCACCCATATTTATTGAAGTCTGTTTGGAACTTATTGATTACAGAAAAATTTGATAGAAGTGAAAAACTGGCAATAAAGTCTTTAAATCCTTTTTTTTTTTTCATCCAGAGGAGATAGGAGATAACAGCATCATAAATAATGCATTCATTCAGGTTGGATTCAGGTTTTACTTTCCTCTGTTAAAAGGTCTGAACTGAACTAATTGAATTTTTATGAATGTATTTAAAGGTGCACAGGAACAGAATCCCCTCATGTTTTCCGCCATTTTTTAAAAAAGTCTATTGGGTACTGAAAAATTAGATAAAAGCTGGCAATAAAGTCTTTAAATCTTTTTTTTTTTTTTTGGTCCAGAGGGGTTAGTTTGGCCAGCAGCAGTTGTCATAAATAATTCCGTCGACAGACAGGCGGGGAAGAGCTTGTGTGAGTTAATGTAGACGCCACTCACCACCTGCTCACAGGCCTACATTAGTATCTTACCAAGTGCTGCTGAAAGTCAACTAAAAATGAACAACTAATCCATCTTACCAAGAAGAGCAGGTCACTTCAAATGTGACCTGCTCACATTGCATTGTTTCGGAGCTCAATTAGCTACCTGTCTGCGTGGTTTGAACATGTGTGACGTGCTGCAATTGCTGGGTTTGCTTCTGGCCTTTAATCAGCGCGGTGGTTTCGGACATGCAGCCTTCAGATCTGGGGAATGTGATTGTCAGGAAGCTGTTAGTCATTGGCCTTGGTCCACAGGGAAGTGTTAATTACCATAGGGAAAGTGTGCATCCCCTCCTCTCTGTGTGCACCTCTCCAG
The DNA here is from genome assembly GCA_900302615.1 of Holocentrus rufus. Lineage (NCBI taxonomy): Eukaryota > Metazoa > Chordata > Actinopteri > Holocentriformes > Holocentridae > Holocentrus > Holocentrus rufus. Next base: position 35,984 of record OMLF01050460.1, read on the forward strand.
AAATGTCTGTAGGGAGGATGTCGCTCTCTTTGTTTTTCCTATCAATGGAAAACTGGCTGAGTCATTTATTCAAGCCCTGCCTTGTAGTTACTGGCATGCAGTCCTGCCCATGCTCATCATTTTAGCTGAATTTGTTTTAGCTCAGTGAGCTGTGGACAGGATTAATTAATGAAACAAAAGAACAAAAGAAATAAAGTCTGTACAATAAAGTGAGAGAACCGGTTAAGAGCTGATTTATTACTAACAGCACGTGAAATCAAAGCAAAAAATGAATTCACCCAAAAACCTGTTTAACCTGTCGGGTGACTGAAGATGAGTGATGGCGCTGTATCAGCTGCCGCTGAGGGCAGTGAAATCCCTTAAACCCCAACAGGGCACAGAGCGTGGACTTTGCTGTGGTTTTTAGCGCAGATGGGTTTCGGAGATGCAGGCATTTGTCTAAAAAACTAAAAGGTTCATTAGCACAGAGGCTTAGCTGGCACTCCAGCTGCATCAGAGAGCGACATTACCATCAGCCCACGCAATGTCAGTGGCTCACATTTTGATATATGGGTTGAATCCTCAAGTAAGTGATGTCCTGTCCTGTCAGCAGAGTGATGCATCTGAAAGCACATAGTGAACACAGAGTTGGGACTTTTTTGATGGCAGATTTTGGAGTTATTGTAGCACAACTAGATTTTCACTATTTGTATGAGACTCTTAACTTGCTTATTAGCCAATTTTAACTGTATGTTTTTTAAATAGGATTGTTGGTCTCAACAAAGGTGAAATCAGTATCTTGGTTTGCAAATAAGTTTTAAGTATTAGATATTGGCCAGTCAGTGTCATCCTCTGCTGATGTGTTGGACCAAAGGTTGGTAAAATCTGCAGCTATTTTATCTTCCTTGCACATTATATTACAATCAGTATTGCTCAGTAATGTTCAGTAATATTGTTTAAAAAATGTCATTTAAAATTACTGATGTATACCAGAGTTTCCCGTACCATTGGGAATGGGTGGGATGAGTCACCCAGGATTTCATTAGTTTGCATTTCAGAGGAGAATTTTAGTGTCACATGATGGTCTGAATGCTCTTTGAGAGGCTTTTGCTCTCTGCTAAGAGTAAATTTTTTCAGGAAGCATTTTAGTAATCTTTTGACATGAAAACTGTCAGGTATAAAGACACTGATGATCGGTACAAAATGCCAGCTATCACTGTCTTCAGTCCAGAGACGCCTGGATCAGCACTGGACTGGAAAAGAAGTTACAAACAAGGTTTAGAAGAAAATACTGCAGGTGTTCAGGAGTAGAAGGTTTTGAACTTGACATTCAACTGGAAGATACAGTGAGCATTAAAAAAAGCACAGAGTTTTTATGATACTTCACATCCTGAATAACAGCTCTTAAGATCTCAATACAAACATCCATCATTTGCCTGTAAACAGGATGTGCCAGCATGAACTGGTAGCAAAACAGCAGCTAAGAAACCTCCCTGACAGCAGGAGAAAAGTGTGTTGCACCCAAATCCCTAATGAAAGGCATTATCCCAGAATACTGTAATAATGTGAGCCCTCATTAATATCCCATTTTTAATATCTGAGCCCGCCTGCTCATGCCTGGCATCACACTGATTGATGGGTCTCTCATTACTGCTGGGCTGTTAGTTACTTTTCAGAAATATTCCGTGCTCCTCCGGCAGGGCGGACGGAGTTATGGACCAAATTCCAGAGAAGTTCAACTGTTCAGATTTGAATGAAAATGAATGTCTGCACAGATTGTAATGCCCCTGATTTTTGTGTTTGCAGGAAAAGCCATTAACAAAGTCACTGCAGAGGGGTGAAGATCCTCAGTTTGACCAAGTAAGTGCTTTCAAATTCAGTGGATTAAGATTAACTGCAAAAAAAAAAAACAAAAGCATACATTGAAAAGGCATGTTTTTTTTTACTATATGTTTATTTTTCACCATATAAAATGACATTTGATTAAAGACAAATGTGATATCTGCCTGTCATCACACATCTCTACATATTCCATATTAAAATCTCTTTGCAGAGATGCGATTACTTAAAAAGACATCAACATTTGTACCTCTGAGCTCCTTCACATGAACAACTACACAAGTTCCTTTTCACATCCTAAATGCTGCCCTAGTATGATGCTCTATAACATTACATGAAAGGGCTGATGGGTGAAAGCCCCGCTCACATCCCCAAAAAGGTCTTTCAGAGCCAGTCAAGGGCAGGAGTGTTTACCTAGAGCGCTGGCACTGGATCTGCACTAGGTGTGTCCAGCAGGTCTGCGGCTCTGCAGAGAAGGCCCTTTCACTGCCACAGGGGTGTGTTTGTGCTGCTGCTTGAGGCCATTCAGCAGCCACACAGAGCTAGGATTCTTCTCCGGAGCCGTGCTGAATGAAGGGCTCGCTGTGTTCCCTGGTCTGACCAGACCCTCCTCCCTTCCTGTGTACCCGGCCCCGTCCCGCCTTTCCTTCCTTCCCTCTCCCTCCCCAAGACAGGCAGAGGCCACCCCATGGGCACCTTGTCTCTCCGCACAGTCCCAGAGAGGACGTTTCTCCCTTCTCCCGTTAATTTCTCTCCCTTTTTTAGCCTTGGATTCTTCAAACAAACTCCCCTCCCCAACCTCAGCACGTTAATTACAAGAAATGTGAAGGCCAATGCAAATAAATCCTACACAAATGCTCTAATAAATTCTTCAAAGCTGCAAATAAACAAAAAAAACACTGGTAGTTATCTATTATTTTGGTGTGTTAATTGACAAATATGAATATACATTTGCACAATGTATGTCTTGTCCTTTCAGTTGATAAGCACCATGAGCTCCTTGGCTGAGTACTGCCTCCCCTCCATCCTGCGCACTTTGTTCGACTGGTACAAGAGACAGAACGGACTGGAGGAGGAGCTTCATGAGTACCGACCGCGAGCCAACACCAAGTCCAAAAAGTGAGGTTCAATAAATTAATTTCCTGCGTGTCGCAGTGTGTCACAGATAAAAAGTGAAAACAATGTCAGGAAGCATTTGGAAATGTTATGATAAACGCTGTCAAGCCGCACGTCTCATTCTAACAAACCTGCTGCTCTTGTTTTGTTTTTCTTCTCTCTCTCTTTTACAGCGACGAGCAGCAGAAAGATTATCTACTTGAACGGAGAGATTTGGCCATCGACTTCATCTTCTCTCTTGTACTTATAGAAGTTTTAAAACAGGTGACTACGTTTCACTCAGTGTTTACTTAGCCCTGTAACAGGCAAAGGAGTGACTCATCCTTCTGTTATTTGACTACCTCTGAAACATAAACCCACAAAATAAAATTTTCACATTATCTTTCCTCCAAACTAGATGCCGCTCCATCCAGTCCTTGACAGTTTGGTCAATGAAGTAATAAACTTGGCCTTTAAGCACTTTAGATACAAAGAGGGGTAAGCTTTGTCCTTTTACTAGATATTTTCATGTACTTTTTTAGCTTTTTTTCTGTATTTTTTTTGTTTTTTTCATTCACTTCCATTGTATTTCCCCACAGATATCATGGTCCTAACACTGGAAACATGCACACTGTAGCAGACCTCTATGCAGAAGTCATCGGAGTATTAGCCCAGTCCAAGTAAGTTGCCAAGTTTTAACAAAAACACGGCGCCAACGCAAGACAATTATGTAAATGGTCATTAATGAGGAAAGAACCACATTAGATTTACAGCTGAACTTTATTTAGAATAATAATGCCATTGAATGTTATTGTTATTTACGACAATTATGACTCTGCGTCCATTTTCATTGTCTGTTATAAGTTTTTATTCGCTGGTCTGTTGCGGTTTGGTATCGTGCCACACAATGATGGTGTGTTACCATTCCTCGTGCCTTTCAGTAAAACATTCCCTGGTTCAAGAGACTGGAACATAATGTAGGGACACACACTTTTGGACAAGTCCCCCTCACACCAAACTAGGACTGGAAATTGATGTCTGTTTATTTGAAGTTTTCAGATCATTGCAGCAAGGAACAAACCCTTAAAATAGAGATAGGGTCGGTGAGCAGCGCGCATACCTCCTCTCCAAAGTGCTCTCTGCTTAATTTCCTGCAGGAGATGCTTCGCTGAGAGGCTTTTACAGAGATCTTGGGACAGCGGAGGTCAAGAGTTTCGCCATAAACTAACTGCATTTTGAAACGATTCGGAGAAAATTCATAATGATATTTGCAGCGTCTGCAGAGGGATTGATGCGGTTTTAATGAAGTTAAAGGAAACGCGGTTTCTCGGCCGCTGTCAGAGAAAACAATTGGCCCTCACATGACCGAGTGCGGCTCTTTCACGATGCAGTAATGGCTGTATTCAGTTTCTTACAAGCACAGTGCGAACCAACAGGGAAGAGGTTAAGGGATGCTCACATGGGCTCCCGTGATGAATTACCTTCTAAATTTAGACCAACAGAAGAATCCCATCTCTGGTTCAATTTGGGCAAGGGATCAGGTGCTAGACAAGCAGTTTATCTTTTGGCACAGACTCGCGGTCTGCATACAGAGGGCAAGATGAGGACAATTTTCTTGGGAGGCGTGTCGTCGCCTTATCCTCCCTGCATCACAGCCTGGTGAGACATCTCCATTTTGGATTCATAATGGATGAGTGCAGGCACTTCCGAAGTGCTGTTTTGGGATTTGTCTCACTGAGCTGTGCAGGCTCCTCTTTATATAGCAACTCATCTAGGTCTTTTTTTTTTCTTTTTTTTTCTCCTCAGGTTTCCTGCTGTGAAGAAGAAGTTCATGACCGAGCTGAAGGAGCTGCGGCAGAAAGAGCAGAGTCCCTACGTAGTCCAGAGTACCATCAGTCTCATCATGGGGGTCAAGTTCTTCAGAGTCAAGATGTATCCTGTCGAGGATTTTGAAGCCTCTTTTCAGTTCATGCAGGTACAACGGACTTCAACGGCTGAATGATATTTCAGTTCCTTGGATGTGTTCGAAATGATTATCAATTTCAGTGTGCAACAGAAATATTTCCCTTTCTTAAGATTCCCTGATATATCAACCACCCACTTAACTCTCGTGATTCCTTCCTTTACTCTTTTGTTGGTTTTCTTTGGTCTGGATTAATTGCATAACCAAATCACTTTAAAGCCAGTAATTCTGGTGATTTTTTTCAGTGTGATGAATAAGAGAATCAGCAGTGTGGAGACATTTGTAAATAAACCAAATTGAATAAATTACAAAGTGAAAATTCAATAAAACATGTCAGGAATCCCTGTGTGCTTTGCCAGAAAGTTTGTGTATGACAAATGCCAAAGCCATTTACCTCTTCAGGTCTTCCCCTAACACTCTTAATGTATCGTTTTCTCCTGTGTTAAGTCATTTTCTCCCCTCCTCTTTGCAGGAGTGTGCCCAGTATTTCCTGGAAGTCAAAGACAAGGACATTAAGCACGCCTTGGCGGGCCTCTTCGTAGAAATTTTAGTTCCTGTTGCAGCAGTAAGTTTTCTTGGAATTCAGATGTATGAATATGGCATGGATTGTTTTTTGTCATTTAGTTGAGAAAAGAGTGCGACCCTTCAAGACGTGGTTTCATGTCATGTGACTGTGTGTGATGTTGTCTCAGGCTGTGAAGAACGAGGTGAATGTACCCTGTCTGAGGAACTTTGTGGAGAGTTTGTACGACACAACCCTGGACTTGTCCTCCAGAAAGAAGCACTCACTGGTGAGCAGGAAAAAAAAGAAAAAGACACAAATTGTCCTGCTTGTTTGTTTTCGTACCCCCCTGCAGTCGCTCTGACAGCTTCTGCTCCACGCTTACATTGCTTGGATGCCTGTGGTCTCTGTGAATCCTCAAGCATTTCAAGGTCACTCTTGTGTAATGTTCCCTTTGAGCGTCAGTGTCCACACGAGGAACAATCCACAAGGGAGGACAGGCAGCCGTTTCAAAGCAGAGAGAGAGAGAGAGCGCGATAGCCACGCAGCACAAATTAAGCGTGTGTGATGTGCATTGGCCCTGCAGGATCTTCGTTTTAACATTCCACCGTGGCGGTTCACAGCGAGGTGGAAAGACAACAACCCTTATGGAACAGCAATTTGCACTTAACAGAGGCCCCTGCAGTCCCCTGAGGCAGAGATTGTGGCAGCTCACCGCATTTTATGGGAGCTGCATTGTCAGAGAAATCATGAAAAATGAAGAGAGCCTCGCTTAAAAATAAACCTGCCTTTACTGTACATGCAGATATAATTCACACGCAAAACACACTTAAATATTATATGCATACATTGTAAAGGTTCGGTGTTATGCATTTTCTTCGCCTGTCGGGAACTATTATAAAAATGTACCTTATGACAAATGTAAATCCCCACCCACTGTCCTCTGCGCAGGCTTTTTACCCGCTGGTGACGTGCCTGCTGTGTGTCAGCCAGAAACAGTTCTTCCTCAACAGATGGCACGTTTTCCTCAACAACTGCCTCTCCAATCTCAAGGTAATGCAACTCAGAAACCCAAAACTCAGATCATAGTGGTTTTGAAGGAGGGTGGAGGAGTCTCTGGATGCATGAAGGTAGCGTGAGTGTGCATCCCTGTCGGACATAATATTTGTCAGCATGACAGCTGTCCAACAGAGTCACTAGAGGCATGCTAACCTTTGTCATTATGGTATTTTATTGTCTGCATGGCATGACAAGAGCACTCTGACTGCTTCAGGCAGCAATTATCCTCGCTATCGTTGACATTAAATATGTCAACATAATTATAAGGATAACCATGTAATTATTTTTTGGGATTAAAGCGTTTCACTTGTTTCAAATTTTATTTCTGTGCGTTTATCGTTGATTTTACAAATGGATTCACTTCCAGAGTAAAGATCCTAAAATGGCCCGAGTTGCACTGGAGTCCCTGTATCGTCTGTTATGGGTCTACATGATCAGGATCAAGTGTGAGAGCAACACTGCAACACAGGGGTAAATATCTTCACTCCTTACATAACTTAGTTATCTGTCATATCACAGTTTTCATGGCGGTTTCTTATTGATATGAAATCAAATCCATTTACAAGATCTGTCAAGACCAGGGCTTGGTATTGGCGAGGACCTCATGATACAGTTTATATCACAATACATGGGTCACAGTACGATTTGTATCATAATAAATGACATCTGTCCTTATTGCCTTTTAGTAGATATGGAAAAAGGGGAACGCTCTGTTCTGTATGTAGATGCACAGGCGTGGGGGGGTCAGGCCAGACCAGCTTAACTGTGCTGGTGGCCTAGAGGTTTACCATCGGCTCACAGACTTGATTACGAGCCTTGAGCCCACTTGAGGAATCACAAACAGGTCAAGCCAGACTTTTCACACGTGTTAATTGGGTCCAAAATAAACTTCTCTTAAAATAAGCCTCTTTTCAAGAAATGTGACATCAGGGTTGCCTGTGAAGAAACAGGCCAGATTCTTACAGTGTTCTGTGTCACTTCAGTTTATATACGTAACCTCAACTTTTAAATGGCCGTTTAAATTTGCAAAGTATTTTTATACGCTCTGTTTTTTTTCTCCCCTGTCCGCAGTCGCCTCAACACCATTGTTACGACCCTTTTCCCCAAAGGATCCCGCAGTGTGGTACCGAGAGACATGCCGCTCAACATCTTCGTCAAAATTATCCAGTTTATTGCACAGGTAAGCAGGAAGATGTGGTATTCTGTCAGCAAAAGTCACACCACGACATGTTATCACAGTAAACACAATTATCTTTTTTTTCTCTTCTTTCTTTACAGGAAAGACTTGATTTTGCCATGAAAGAGATTATCTTTGACCTTCTTTGTGTTGGAAAACCTGCAAAAGCCTTTAGTCTTAATCCCGAGGTACATTCTATTTACATTCACCTTTTATTGTGTGTTTATATAGCAAATGTTATAATAGAAGATTTGCTTTGGTTTGCAGAGGGTAACTATAGGTTTCCCAGTTCATGGGAAAATAAAGCCGACTGAGTCTGACTTTGTGTTTACATTCTGCGTTAATCGGCTGTGACGCAGGTTTTTGTTGTAATATGATGGTAATATTGAGAAGAGAAACTGTTACTTTATCTTTTTTATTTTGAAAAGCATTTTGTTCGGTCATATGTGTCTAAGCCAATTTATTCTTTGTCATTTTCAAAGATGAATATGGCCGCTGCTTCCAAAAATCACTAAACTTTCCTTACTGACATCTAGATCCCTTAACATAGTTTTTTTAGAGGATACCAAACAACTGTCAGTTTTGAGGAAAAAAAACAAACTAAACTATCAGAAATGTACAAAGTTTCTCATGTGAAATACAATCTCTTCAGATTTGATGCTTAAGGGTATAGAAGTCATATGAAGTCAGAAATAGACTCATAATTACAAAGCAAACAACTACAGTAGAAACACGGCATCTGTCTCTGCCAAGCCTAACAGCAACAAAATGAGTTAAAAAGGGCCACTTGCCAAAACCATCCAACTGTTGCTAGGTAACTTTATCTCTTGTAACTGTGACATCTGCAGGTACAATCGATTTTCTCTGCTGAAGCTGTTTTCAATTTCACTGTCAAAAAGCCAGTGGGATTAATAATGCATTCATAATAAAACTGAAGTTATCATTTTTTTGATATATAAGCGTTGGAAATTGGTGAGAAAAAACTTAATCGAGGAAAGGAAATGGAGTAAAGTACTACTCCAATAAACTTAAACATGTTCCCTCTACTACCTTTGGCAATACTGCATGCAGTCTTTATAGATTTGTGCATCTGAGTGAGCGCTTCTACACACTTTGCACCACTAAATGTGCAGTAAAGTAACACAAATGTCTCTCCTCTGCTCAGAGAATGAATATTGGTCTGAGAGCATTCCTGGTCATAGCTGATAAACTGCAGCAGAAGGATGGCGAGCCTCCCATGCCTAACACTGGTTGCACTTTGCCCTCTGGGAACACGCTGCGAGTGAAGAAGACCTACCTAAGCAAAACTCTGACAGATGACGAGGCCAAAGTCATCGGTGAGTGAGACAAACTGTATTCAGCAACCTTGAAAAAGTCAGGCGGGTTGCAAAGTCTCACAAAACTTTGACAACTTTTAACATCAGGAAATGTGCCAATGAATAACAGCGATGCCTATTTTTTTTTTATCTTTTCTAGGGATGTCACAGTATTATTTTCAAGTCCGGAAGGCGATTGACAACATCCTCAGACACCTGGATAAGGAGGTGGGACGCTGCATGATGATGACGAACGTTCAGATGTTGAACAAGGAGCCTGAGGACATGATCACGTAAGTGTGCGATTCATCTCTGTCATCCTGACTGCCAGCACAGTTCAAGCTGGCAAAACTCCTGAGTGACTCATAAGCACAGAACTGAATGCATTCCAACGGCCTCCTGGGAATTTACTCAGCATGACATCATAGTGATTTATCACAGTGCTTGCTTTGCAGAGCAGTTTTGCATTTTTAAACCGGTGTAATTAAGAAAATGAAGGGAAGTATTTTGCACCTGAGCTTGAGCATTTTTTTACCCCTGCAGGGGTGAAAGGAAGCCCAAGATTGACTTGTTCAGGACTTGTGTTGCTGCCATCCCTCGGATCCTGCCTGATGGGATGTCCAAGCCAGAGCTGATAGACCTGCTCTCTCGGTGAGTGTGTCGACAAACACACTTTGTTCAGTAGACTTTTTATATTATATTGCTCAAAACTTCTCTTTAAATAGCACTTCTCACTCAACACAAACTGAAGCCCTCACACACACACACACACACACATGAGATTATTATATGTCTAACTAGATGACTTGGAAAGTGAGGAACCTTTCCAAACTTTTGGACAGACTTTGGAGCACCAGCCAGGTTTAAAGCCTGAATTTCCTGCCAGCCTGGTTTAATGTTTTCAGCTCAGTGTTTTATTGGTTATATAATGATTTTATGTAATGGACATCATTTCCTAGGCATGGCGTCGCAATGAGGTGTAATAGGGAAGGAACAATTTAAACTATATAGCCCACACTTTAATTTTTATTTTTAGATTTAGTTTTTTTTCATGAAGACTTGGAGTTAGCTTGGGAAAGCTTCATGCACACGTAATGTTTATTCCACACCCTATTAACTGGGGACGTAACAAGATATATTATCCTTTAAAATATGATTTAAAGAAATATGCGCGAAAGATGTGATTTAAAGAAATGCCTTGATACATTTGAACTTCAGCTGGTTAAGGATCAAACAAGATATAAAGTTGCTGCATTTGCCCTTCAGCTTCTCTTAAAGGACTTAAAGCACCGTTTGCACCAAAAGGCTCACTTAGCTGCATGTTAGGTATTCTTATATCCTGAAGGCATTTGTTTAACTGATGGTGATTCCAACATGCACACACTCTGTGCTTGTAGTTGAGGTCAAATGCCACCACTCCTCACCTTCCAAACTTCCTCTTTAGTCCCATTGTTTGTGTTGAGTTCGCACGAAGCGCATAAATTTTGTGTCGCCTTATTCCCTGGAAGAAAAAAGGAGAAACAAAAACAGACAAAGCCAATATTAATAATGCACTAATGCATCACATTAATTGCCTGATTGTACTGATAGCTGCCTGAAAGAAATCATAATTGAAGTGTGGCCTTCCTGCTTGCTCCTCTCCAGAGATATAAGTTTGTCTTTCAGCTCCTCAAGGTAACATTGTGTGGAATGAATGTTGCTAGTGAGCTGAGACTCTTTATATTCTAGTTTAATAATCATCAGGCATCTTGTAGATGGACAAAAGAAGTTCATCAGTGCAGCGTGGATCTGCATGCTGTTATCAGACTTGAATGACCTCTGTGATAGATATAATTTTTGCATTATGGAAATGGTCTATCAAACAATCTTCAGGCTAAATTAATCTGAAATGAAATCTGCTTGCTGTTGTAAATGGCCGACTTACATTTCTATGCCTGATGCTCTTTCTCACTGTTTATAATATCCTCATTTCTTCAATGTGTCTTTGTGTTCATGTTTGTGTGTTGATAAACTTGTTTTTATTTGTCCTTTTTGCCAGGTTGACAATCCACATGGACGATGAGCTGCGACTGATAGCCCAGAATTCCCTGCAGAGTCTGTTGGTGGATTTCTCAGACTGGCGTGACGATGTCCTGTTTGGCTACACCAACTTCCTGCTGCGTGAGGTCCAAGACACCCACCAGGGAATGCTGGATACGTCTCTCAAACTGCTGCTGCAGCTGCTCACACAGTGGAAACTAACACTGGCCACTCCAGGGAAGAGCTACGATACTGCTAAGGTACAGCAACCTTAAATAGGAATATCACTGCTGTCAAGTGGAAGCCTCCAGTTTTGGTGATTTTTGTGTTTAAACTTGAATTTAAGGATTTGGTTGAGACAAATCTATAACCCTTGGGTTTATAAAATCCATTCAAAACCCCACTGGATAAACTCAAAAATGCACAATAATCAAGCTAAAAATAAGTTGTTTTTTCTTAGCTTCTGAAATGTTGACATTTAGGATAATACGATTTTTACCCAACCACAACGATATTTATTTATTTATTTTCATGGCAGAGTTTTGGGACGTATCAAATGTATAAAAGTTTCATACATTTTAAACACTCGAAACTATCAACTTCTAAATCTGTGAAAGGGATCTCTTTCTATTCTCTCTTTTTTTCTTTTTTTTCAGCCTAAAAGCAGACTCAGTATTGTTATATTTCCTCATTTAACCATTGGGTACCACTAATTTTAAGTTAACAAATTAGTTTACAATCAACTGCACATCAGATTTAATTGCTAAAGCCGCTAGTTGTTGTTAGTAGTTTTTTTAATAAACTGAAATACCCAACTTTTCATTTTGAGTGTTGATAAAAGTGTTGATAAAGACCCAAGTAAAATTCAAAATACCAAGGCATCATTTTAAGCATTTAACCTGATGACGGACCCTGCAGTAAATACAAAAAATCATCCAGTATTTGACTGTGATGTTTGTGTTACAGCTGCTGCAGACGAGTTCGAGTCACAGGATACCTGCAGAGCGAAGCCCGCACTCCACCGTGCTGCACGCTGTGGAGGGTCTGGCTCTGGTGCTGCTCTGCTCCTGTCAGCTCAGCACCCGCAGGCTCGCCATCGCCATCCTGAAGGAGATACGCAGTCTTTTTGTGACGATCGGACAGTCTGAGGTAATAGCGAGGGAAAACACATGAAAAAAACAGTAGAGAAAATAGGAGAATGTGATAATTGAGGTCACAACTGCAGCGCCAAATGTTTCACCTGATTTTGTATTTCATCAACTGCAGGATGATGATAAACCGATGATTGAGGTTATGGACCAGCTCAGCCCGATAATCCTGGAAAGTTTTGTCAATGTGGCAGTTTCTGACACGGTAAGTTGTTTTCAGCTTGATTCTATCATTTAATTCCTATCAACTGGGTAACAAAATTTGTTCCTTTAAACTGGATGCCTTTAGTTTTTGGGGGGATTTGTCTTGGATTTTGTTCATGCTGTTTAATCAAATTGGACTCAGCTTCCACATAGAGACAGATGCCGATTAGTTGAGTCTTCACCACGGATTTAAGACAGCCAACAGGCCTTGTCAGCCTTCATTGATCAGTATAGACGTGTTGTAAAAATTTGCTTCAGCAAACACCCGCTGATTGTATTGACTCAGCAACAGCAGCACTGTACAACCTAAGTTATTTAACATGTAAAACTGAATTAACATCTGGAGCTGCACAGCTGGTGGTGATTAGACTTCCCTCATTTATGTAATAATCATGCTGACAACATGACATTGAGAAAAAATGTATTGAGAACAGGTTAATGTAGTATTGGACTTTGCAAAATTATATTTATATATATATATAATTATATTATATCCTATTCAGATTTGTTATTTCCCTTCACGGATATATTTCTCTACTTTAAATAATGATCAACCATTCCAAACCATGAGAGTGAACAGGCTGAGGGATGAAATTACTCTAATTGAATGTCAGTGTCAGACATGACCCATAACCTTTGACCCCTGACCCCTGACCCTGCTGTGTGACCTCACACTCTCCCCAGGCCACCATGCCGACGGGCCACCATGTGGACCTTCAGTGGCTGGTGGAGTGGAACGCGCTGCTGGTCAACAGTCACTACGACATCAGGAGCCCCTCGCACGTGTGGATCTTCGCCCAGTCAGTGAAGGACCCCTGGGTGCTGTGTGTGCACAGCTTCCTCCGACAGGACAACCTGCCCAAACACTGTCCCACCGCGCTCAGCTACGCCTGGCCCTACGCCTTCACTCGAATGCAGCTGCTCATGCCCTTGGTGGACCCGAAGTGAGTGTCCTTCAGTCCTCCAGTGCTGCAGTCAGGCCAAGAGGGACCCATCAACACTACTTTCTATTCTGTTTATATCCCTACTTAACATTCAGCTGCATTGAGTATCACCACCTGACAAAAGTTCCCCATTGCACATAAAAATCACTCAAGAAAATAACCTTTCTGAGAGAAAAGTGCAGCTAAAAATAAAGATCTAAAATTTCTGTTGTATTTTTGCACCAGTAATCCAGTGTATGCGAAGAAGACCAGCACCTCTGGCGGTGGTGACAATTACGTGACCCTGTGGAGGAACTATCTCATCCTTTGCTTTGGCGTGGCCAAGCCCAGTATCATGAGCCCCGGCCACCTGAGAGCGTCGACACCTGAGATCATGGCCGCCACGCCTGACAGTGGTGTCAGCTACGATAACAAGGTAGCCGCCTCCCTGTCCTCCACCCTTATTAATTCCCTCAGCGCTTTGTCCCTACAGGATCAGGTGTTCATGCAGAGCTTGTTGACATTCAGGCTCCAAGTGTCAAATTACACAGCAGCTATCTGAGAGGAGCAGAATATGAAGCTCACATGTTTGCAACCGGATTGAAATGTAATGAATGTAATATTTACAAAGTCGGTGGTGTTTATGCAGTACAGGAGACCTGTCTGTTTCACTTAAGTCCTGGTGTTTGATGTTTCAGGTAATTGGGAGCCCATCTGTGGCTTGGCTGCTGAAACAGTTGGTCCCACTGATGAGGGCAGAGAGCATTGAGCTGACCGAATCATTAGTCCTGGGCTTTGGTCGCACCAACTCCCTTGTTTTCAGGTATTTTGGAAAATATCAGTAATATCATAAAGCTTGTGCTTAAAGGGGTTTTGACTGCTGGAACCAACCTATTTCAGTGTGAATTTGCCCTTAGTTATGATTTCTTTACCTGCTTAAAAATATGTTTTTAATTTTATTTATTTTGGGGATAAACAAGTTAAAAAAATACATGACATGATATACTAATGTACATTTGACCACAGGAAAGTATTAATTAAAAAATTCATTTCCATCGTGGTGTTTGATGGATATTCACAACACACTGAGATAACAGACAGCAGGCAAAAACCAAAAAGGCCTGTTGACCTGTGTGAGGGCTGTGCACATGATTCACACACTGCTGTTATAACTGGATGATGCTAGATACACACGCACAGACACACACACACACACACACACGCACACACACACACGCACGCACACACAGCTAGCACAGCATCATATTTGTGTGTTTTTAGCTTTTTGCAAATACAGTTTTGTCTGATTTAATGGGACAAAGGCAATGAAATGGAAATTACTGCACAATCCATTACCTTCTCTGTAATTAAAGTCCATGTTGACCTGGATTTAAAGGAGAGATGAACGGGGGATTATGGTTGAGTGGTGCCTTGCTGCCATTTACAGTTGCATCTATTTTTCCTTGAAATCTGATTTTAGCTCAAATACCTTTTCCTCAGAAAAGTAATCGCAGTTTTACTGCAGAGTTAGCCCTATAACTATTTCTCCTTTATCGAATCTTTAATTTAATTTTCACTGTTTGTGCACAGGGAACTTGTGGAGGAGCTACATCCCCTAATGAAAGAGGCGTTAGAAAGAAGACCTGAGGTTGGTTGTTTACATTTGCAACATGGTGCAACATAAGAGCAAAATCATAAAAATCAGGCATTGTAACCCTACCAGAGAGCTTGCATGTACCAGCACCTCTGTCCTGAATGATGTTTCTTGTTGATTTTCGCAGAATAAGAAGCGTCGAGAGCGGCGAGACCTCCTGAGGCTGCAGCTGCTCCGAATCTTCGAGCTGCTGGCTGACGCAGGTGTCATCAGTGACAGGTCAGTATGGCACTAGTTGACACATCACAGCCTCACACTGATAAGCGTCGCACTAGCTGACACAGTGTGGGTCTGTCACATTGAGGGAGCACATGCCAGGTTACACCATGAACCCCAGTACTGATAATAAACAGTGCTGATTTAAAAATTGCTTCCACCCTTTGTTGCATCGTGATGTAACACCTTACGGTTAATTGCAGCAGCTCCACTTGAAAACGGAGTTGAAAAGCATTGCTGTTACATTCTGTTCCGCGCGGCTCTGTTTTCCTTTCATCGGGCATTTCCCTGTTCCTCTGTGTTCCTGGACTCCTATCATTTCCCACAGCACAAATGGGGCTCTGGAACGTGACACCCTGGCCCTGGGCGCTCTGTTCCTGGAATATGTGGATTTAACCCGGATGCTTCTGGAAGCTGAGAATGACAAAGATGCAGATATCCTCAAGGACATCCGAGCTCACTTCAGCGCCATGGTGGCCAACCTTATCCAGTGTGTCCCAGGTAAACAGAATAGATTCCTGCAACCCGGCTGATCAATAAAGTCTCTGCAGATGTTAAAAAATTGTACATGCATTTTTTATTTTTGTTTATATGGATGTCTGGATGTCTAATACAGTCCAGCAGGGAATGTCCCTTTCAGCCATGTGGGGATTGTGAATTATGAGACAGGCTTCAGTTTGGCCAGGGCTAGTACAACACATGGAGCACAAGACTCTTGACATTGATCTTGATTTGGACATATCCCAAGGGGAGTAGCTCCAAAAATAGTGCAGCTTAAGGACGGAGGAGGCAAGGGCAGATGATGACTCATGGGTTGCCAGGCTTTCAGGAGTCCCTGATGAATGGCAAATGATCTGTCAGGGGGGAACAACACCTAATTACTGAGAAAATGCACTTTTGGTAGTTTTTTTAAGTATTTGAGATACCTGAATGTTTCTGCTGACTCATTCTTATCTCGGTGAGAGGCTCTGTAACGTGCTTGTCTCCCTCCCTCAGTGCACCACAGACGTTTCCTGTTCCCGCAGCAGAGCCTTCGGCATCACCTCTTCATCCTCTTCAGTCAGTGGGCCGGCCCTTTCAGCATTATGTTCACCCCTCTGGACCGCTACAGTGACAGGAATCATCAGATCACTCGATATCAGTATTGTGCTCTGAAGGTAAACACACTCTGGGATCTATTGTCATCCACCAGCTCTTCATCAGAGTAACTCTCACCCTCCATACGTAGTACGACAGATTAATGTTTCTCGGCATGAGCTGCTCGGACTTTACCAAAACACAAAGCATATGTTTGGAAAATAATATAAATTTTACCCCTCTGTCTGCACCAGAAAGAAACAGTAATATTTGCTTTGTTTAGCTGTTGTGCTAAAGCTGAGTCTAATTTTGACTCAACGTGACCCTTTTCTAACTCAGGAGAAGTGAAAATGGCAGCATTGCAAAATATAGCATACAATAGCATTCGCAGGCCTTGCTTGAAATAAAGCAGAGCCATTTGATATCGTAAACTCTGAGCTCTTCGACAAATGAGAGGTTGTAAATTTGATGCTGCTGATTGAGCACACAGAATTTTGTGTGACTATTATAAGGAGTGAAGGGTTGTTAAATTGATACTGCTGATTGGATGCAAAAGTTCGACACACACCCAAGATTCTGTGAGACTATTAAAGCTACGCTAGCCAAGATTTGTGCGTAAAAACACACCCGTCTTATCAGCCTGGACTGGGGCTGCAGTAGAGAAGCACGTCCTGCCCCTGTTTGAGACCCTGTGGATTTGCTCTGTTTTCCCAAAAGTAATTGCGGTGTCTGGTTGGGGCATTTCTCCGCTCTCAGGAAATGACAGAGAGAAACATAAGAGCCAAATACAAGCTGTTTCCTAAACAGAAACAAGCAACCCACCCAGATATTTTGCCATCCAAATCAGCTGTTCCATGTCACTGGGCTTAAAGCCTCTGACAACAACAGTGGTTTTACCCTTGTTGATCCAGTTGTGACTGGATTTGTTAACTGTAACTGTAACTGTTTACCTTAGAAACTGAAACCCGTAAAATGTCAGCATCGATGACTCACTAGTCCAAACAAAGATGTTACCTGTGTCTATTTAAAGTCATTGGAATTTGTTTTCACACCGTGCGTTTTTTTTTTTTTTTCTATGCGAATAAAGTCATAAACACCTCCATCGCTGTAATAGAATAGCTGCCTGAAATTACTGCCTGTCTATCTGAGAAGGATGTGTGCCATGTTGTTTATTCTTGCAGGCCATGTCTGCTGTGCTGTGCTGCGGGCCTGTGTTTGATAACGTTGGCCTCTCTCCAGATGGATACCTCTATAAGTGGCTGGATAATATACTAGCCTGCCAGGATCAGCGGGTATGTGGCCAATAATTTACCACCGTGGTGCATTTAAACAAAGGACTGACCCAAAAAGACCCTCCGACAGTTTGCTGAGGCTTACTTTATAAAAAAAAAAAAAAAAAAAAAAAACCCCAAGGCTGGTCCCTGCCAGCTACTCACCATTATCTTGCCAAAGTGCTGGCAAGTTGTGAAGGATGGCCTTTGTTTCAAAATATATTTGTGCAATTTATTTTTCTTTCGATGTACTGTGATACAAGATAAAGCACCTGTTTTTGTATATGTATGTTTATTCTACTCATTCTTTCTCCAGAGCAAAGCAGCTTTCAGTTTGTGCCCTCATGTTTGCATTTTAGGGCCTCGGGATGAATAGCATTAACTGGGCATGTTGCCCAGAAAATGTAATTTATCAGCTTTTTGGTATGGCAGAACTACCTTCTGGGATCTGGCACTTTTTCACTGAATACCTTAATCTTTCAAAATAGATATAGCCTCAGAAAACC
>OMLF01050460.1:54049-103306 GCA_900302615.1 Holocentrus rufus
TTTGGAATCTCATCCTGGCTCAGGTTCACCAGCTTGGCTGTGAAGTGGTCATCCTGCTCCTGGAGCTCAACGCTGACCAGGTCAACCTTTTCAACTGGGCTGTGGATCGCTGCTACACTGGATCCTACCAGCTCGCCTCAGGCTGCTTCAAAGCCATAGCAACAGTCTGTGGCAGCAGGTACAAAAACCCCACAATCTCTCCATCACCTGTTCATCTAGTATACAGTATTTTGTATTATGTCTCATCACAATTTGATCTTTTATAACAAAGACATTTCTTTTTGCGGTGTTTATAGCGTCCACTCAGCTGTTTGTTTGCATTCCCCCTATTTGAGATGCAGCTAACTAATGATTCGATTAATTAGGTTAGAAATGCTCCAGATCTTTCAGATTTCTTCCCCAAGTGTGGAAAGCACTGGCAAATTAGCTTAGGCTTCAAAGCATCGCTTCGGCTAATCCTCTTAAAGAGCTCACTGTTCAGCTGAGACAGGGCCTCCTCTCTTGTTTTATCTCACAAACCTCAGCAGCATCTGGAACATGCATTGTAAGCCAGTCTTTGCACTCCAAGATTTCTTAATTCTAAACATTACTTCATAGTGATTTTTCTTTCTCTTCTTCCTTGCTTGCAGAAACTACCCATGTGACATAGTGACTTTGCTGAATCTGGTGCTCTTTAAGGCATCAGATACCAACAGAGAAATCTATGAGATTTCAATGCAGTTAATGCAGGTGAGAAATATGGCTTCAGCGCTCCTTCGCTGTGTCATTTTTAAATTTTTATTAATGCAGTGTAAATGACGCATGCATTTCTTTATTTTAACAGATCCTTGAAGCTAAGCTGTTTGTATACTCCAAGAAGATTGCAGAGCAGAAACCAAGCAGCATCCTCTACGGCACCCACGGCCCACTGCCACCCCTGTACAGCGTCTCCCTGCCTCAACTCTCCAGCCAGCTGGCCAGGATGTACCCCGAACTCACGCTTCCTCTATTCTCAGGTGTGTAGGCCTGTCTAGAATAGAATTAGTCACGATATTTTAGTCTACAGCCCTGCACGGTCACAGGCTTGTCATCCTCTTTTGGTTTCCCACTAAACGCTCTTGGCTCATCTTACAAAGTGGCCTTGTACAGTAAATGTCTGGGGAGTGGGAGTAGACGCCCCTCCCACTCCCCAGACACTTAACTGTATCTATGGAGACTCCCACTAACCACAGCCACAGCAATTCCCTTTTTCTGGGGGACTCCTCCAGTTTAAGTTGAATTCACATGTGGATCAGGATTAAACCGGTAATTATGGCGAATGCAAGTATATGTATTTGATTTCCACGCGGCATGTAAACACCACAGTCCCTCCGCTGATGTTATTTTGATGTTAGGTCTTCCTTTTCTCTGCCTGTCCCAGAGGTTAGCCAGAGGTTCCCCACCACCCATCCCAATGGGAGACAGATCATGCTAACCTACCTCCTGCCGTGGCTCAGTAACATCGAGCTGGTGGACAGCGGCCTGCTCCTGCCGGTCTTCACCCCCTGCACTCCGGACTATGAGGCCGGCAGTCGGACAAACAACGCGGGGTCGTCCCACTCACTGAAAGGCACCGGATGGGGCTCCTTGCAGGCCACTTCCATGGTTCTCAACAACCTCATGTACATGACTGCCAAGGTACGTCTTCCAAATAAATTTTCAGATCATACGATGCAGGGGATCTAAGGTTAAACAAACATGATACTATCTGCCGTGTTGTTTTTGCTGCACTGGTTAGTATGGGGACGATGTACCTGGACCGGAGATGGAAAACGCCTGGAATGCATTAATCAGCAATGAGAAGTGGAGCAACAATCTGAGAACCACACTTCAGTTTCTCATCAGCCTGTGCGGCGTCAGCAGTGACACCACCCTGCTGCCCTATGTAAGTTCAAAGCCTGTCATTCAGGAACTCTTGAAGCTGTTCTCTTAAGTGGGGTCCAGGGACTCCCAGGGGTCCTTGATGGATTTACAGGAGTCCTTGGCTAAAGGAAGAGAGGATTCATGCCCCTGTAATTTAATTCAGATATAGATAGATAGGATGTTTTCTCCTGGGGGGAAATTCTATGCCTAACATGAATACATATATACATAAATACACCCATATATATACATGCACATGCTACAAGATCCAGAAATCAATAGAAATTATTGCGGTACAAAAAATGCATGTGATAAACATTATTTGATTTTACCGCATTAAATCTATCTAAATCTATCTAGACAATTTAATACATAACCCAAACCAAAATTTCTTTTCATGTCAGTGTCTCTTGGGCAGTTTCACTTCAAATGGAACATGAAAAAATCTGCTTTAACTCATAATTTTGCTTATGCCATTTTTTTTTCTCTCATGATTTGTTTGTTCAGATCAAGAAGGTGGTGATCTACCTCTGTCGGAACAACACCATCCAGACCATGGAGGAGTTGATATTTGAGTTACAACAAACTGATCCGGTGAACCCTGTGGTGCAGCACTGTGACAGCCCTCCCTTCTATCGCTTCACTGCCACCAGCAAAGCCTCCACAGCTGCTTCAGGTATTCACCACACATTTATTTCATTTATATCTGACATGTGTTACTGAGTGGGACAACCAGGCTGTTAGACAAGAGGGCGTCTCACCAGAAGATTGTCAGTTCAATTCTTTTTTTTTCTTCTTGTTCTTCTCAGTGGAAAAATTGAATTAGAAGCAGCCTCTTTTCCCTCAGTAACTACCAGTCCAACAAGTCCTGTAATTTCTGTCAGTCATGGAATTTTGAAAAGCCTATTCTACACACAGAAAGTCATTCTTGGGACAAGTCATGGAATATCATGCAGTTTTGTTGGCCTTAACTTAAAAAGTTAGTCATTAGTAATCACAGAGCTTAACATTATTGTGTTTATGTTGTATTCCCTTCCCCTCACAGACTAAAACAGAATAATTAACTAATAAGAATTGACTCTGAAATGTGTTTAAAATTTTGGTCAGGGAAAAAAAAGTCATGTTAGATTACAGGTTATGGAAATTATACATTTTAATCATGGAAAGTCATGGAAAAGTCAACGAATTTTACTTATGAGATAGAGTGGGAACCCTGCACACATGTGCCTTTGAGCAAGGCATTTTAACCCTGAACTGCTCCAGTGGAGCTGCTCAGTGTTTATGCAGAGCAGAATGGGCTTCCAAGTATGAATATGAAACAAGACTTGGAAGTTTTACTCCCTTCTCTTGCCGATTTTTAGGCACCACATCCAGCAGCAACACTGTTGTTGCCGGTCAGGAGAGTTTCACTGACACAGATGACGCTAAGGCTGCAAAGGAGAGTGACGAGAGGTAAGCAAAGAGACATTTTGGCGCTGCAAAATGTTATTTTATTAATTGTTCGCAGCAACCAGCATGATGAGTTCTTGTTACTCTGTCCCCAGACTCAGCCACATCATGCGAGCCCACAACCGCCTGGAGTCTCGCTACAGCAACAGCTCGGGAGGATCCTACGATGAGGAGAAGAGTGAGTGTTTTAATGCACAAATCACCACATGAAAAATATGTGGCTTTTATGGTCTGGTGAGCGTGGAACATGCTGACGGGGCTGCAGGGTAAGATGGTGGTCAGGATGGTGTCATTGATAATGCATGAGCAGTGCAGAGTAGCTTGGAGGTCTCGGAGCCTTCTGTGAGAACTGGCACCGAAATAAAAGTAGCCAAGGCCAGCGCTTCTTTACTGCTGCCAGTGACCCAAAAACGGCTTTGTTCAACTCTCTTGGTCTGAATTAGTGCGGTAACCGGATGCGAGTAATAATGACTTGAAAAGCATTCTTAAATAGCCAAGTCTCAAAACTTAAACTCTTATCTATGATATGAGGTGACTGATTAGCATATTAAGATAAGGATTTGAAAAGTATTTAGATTGTGTGCTTACATAGGAAGCATGTCATGTTTCCTTTGGAGAGTGACATGCTGGTCAAGCTTTTCTGTTTTTGTATGTGCCACAAATGTCCAGTTCTGGAAAACTTGGATATTGATATATAGGAGTAAAAAACTACCAACAAAAGTATTTGGCTGATATTTTTTAAGATAAATTTGAAGCAAAGAATCATCAAATATGGAAGTGAAACAGTAGTGATTAAACTATACACTGGAGGCTTCATATTTCATAGCTGAACATTACACTTCTGCAACAATCCACATCCACACCACCATCATAAACTTCTTAACACAGTCAGCACCACTGTCTGCTAAGCTGTGCTCTGCCAACTCACTGCTATGAAAAGTATTGTAAACTTCTGCTGAAAACTATGTAATAACATGATTTTAAAATTATCTCAAGTGCTTTTTACTGGAACATGCTGCCGTTTTTTTTTTATATCAACCAATATATACACCAAACTGCGACATGCAATTTTTTTGGTGTTAAAATGTCAGAAGTAAAACGTTTTCTTACCACTCAGGCGAACCTCTGCCCCCGTACGCCGGTTGGCTTATGACTGTTGTTGAGACCAATCAACCCCACCCTCTGCCCATGCCTCTGAATGGAGGATGTTGGGCTCCACTGGTGGATTTTTTGCCAGAGACCATCACTCCCAGAGGACCACTGCACAGGTTAGACTGTTGAAGCTGATTCATCTAGTTTGAAAGCTGCCATGGGTTATACCAAAAAGATGAAATTCAACCATGCTATTTACTATTAGATCTTGACCATCTGATCTTTGACCTGTGATAGTCTGTCACACTTTATCTCTTCAGCTCTGATTGATTAGTTATATATGACGACAGCGCCAAACAGCTTTTCCATGGTGATACAGTGGGCTACAAAGTCATCCATTTGTAGTTAAAATGCACTTATTTATCTCTGTTTCCTTAAATTTTAAATTATATTCTCTATAAACCAGTGACTATATGTATTTTTTTTGGTTGTTGTCATAGGTGCAACATAGCAGTCATCTTCATGACGGAGATGGTAGTGGACCACAGTGTGAGAGAAGACTGGGCCCTGCACCTGCCCTTGCTGCTACATGCCCTGTTTTTGGGTGAGTTCACATCGTCCTCAGTCATACCTGTTAAACAGGGTTAGAAAAGAATGATATGGTAAAATAACAACAGGAATAAAATCGATAAAAACAACTTACAGTATATGAAAGCTGCCCACAAAAGTGTTTTATGAAGGGAGTTAAAGATAAGATTGATTTAATCAGCCTCATCTACATAAGTACATAGTGCTACGTTTATATAGGTTATGGAAATTCAACATTATACTGGTGGAAAGTGATGGAAAAGTTGGGGAATGGTGCATGGGTTTTGTTTGTATTTCTAAACAGATCATTTGAAGAGCTGGGAAAGCTACTTAAAATTACGGTAAAAATGTTATCTGTTATCCAGATTAAAAGTGCTCCTTTGAAATAGCTGAGCTGATAAAATGGCCATTTATTGCAGCAGACACGCTCAAGAATGTGAAACCAGGAAGGAAACTCACGTTGAAAGGAAGCTCTTGTCCTTGCTATCACAAATGACACATCCAAGCACACAGACGAGTTCACAGTGAGCTTAAATAGACTCACTGGTCCCGTGTCCTCTCTGCAGGTATGGATCACTATCGCCCAGAGGTGTTTGAGCACAGCAAACGTCTCCTCCTCCACCTGCTCATCACATTATCCTGCAACAACAACTTCCAAGTCATCGCCTCTGTCTTGCTTCAGACACGTGAGATCAATGGCAGCAAGACTCTGACCTGCAAACCAAGCCTTCAGCCAGAGTATTTATCCTCAGGTAAAAAAAAATCTCTGTGTCTAATGATGCCTTTACTTACTTGTGTGAGTATTTTCACACTTTCATAAAAGGTTTAAATACCCCGGAGTTCACTTGACATGGCAGCTTGAAATTTGACACATTGCTCTTCTGTCTGGCTAATATAAACTCGAACATCAGGAGGGAATGGCTTGCATTCCTTGTAGAGGATAGATAAGTTTCTTATCTAGGGAGAAAATATTTGGACACTGTGCCAAAAGCAATATTATGGACACCAAAGGTCTTGATTAAAGCATTCCATTCTGCTATTTTTATCCTCTTGCCCAAAACGGGGCCATCTGCAACTGCAAGGAGTGGTTGGTTTGTTGTTTTTTTCTCCCCTCGTAATTTGTTTTGCAAATGTCTAGACATTTAGAAATGTTCAGACTGCTCCGTATCCATCTGTGTAATTGAATACAGTTTGCCAGAAATGGTGATATTCTTAACGATGTTACCACACAACGATAACATTGCTGTTTTTTATCATATTAAGACTCCAACAAGACATTCTTTTTTTTTTTTTTTACATGTCAGCTCTCACATTTTTAACCCAGGTGGCTCGCACATTGGTAAAGTCATTGGAGAGTGTCTGTTTATGGTGGGATTCCTTGTTTGAGCCTCTTATCAAAAGTACTGAATACTATTTAAATGCCTGGTAGAAGAGAAGCTTAATTGCATGTATATGTGACCTATTAGAGGGCATTTTAAAAATTGGCTCATGCTAAATACCGCAATAAAGTGCAGTATTAGATCTATCCTTGCAAAAAATTACATGTTTGTGAATAAAAGGAATATCAGGCATCATAGTTGGGTTTTAATTAAATGCGTCTCATCTCATTCTATCACAAAATGTACCATTGGCAGGCAGGACTAATTGGATTCAAATTCCAGAGATGCCAAAACACAGGTCGTGCTGCTCACCACATCCTCTCTACTTAGATTAGCACTCTGAGCATTGCAGTTAGGGAAGTGAATCCATATGAACCTTTTGTTGCTGTTGTTGTTTACCTCTTGTGACCAGGGGGCAGTTTTGACTTCCTGCGGGAGTGCCAGGTGTCTCCTGTTCCAGACTCTGGCCTGAGCTCCTCCTCCACATCGTCCAGTCTCAGCCTGGGGGGCAGCAGCAACAACCTGCCTGAGATCTCCCAGGTGGTGGAGGAGCTGGTGGCCTCCAACGAAATGGATGAGAAAACTAACAAGCTCATTGAATTCCTAACTACAAGGTACTGTATGGTGCGACTGCCAATAGTTTATTCCCCTGGTAGAGAAATCATTTATCGAGTTGAAGAACAGTGGGAATGTAATTTCGCAAAGGGAAGCCAGAACTATTTTACAGAATTTATACGTGGCTCAAAATCTTTAAAAGATACATTCATCATACCCTTTCTCTTCTAATGCACTCTCTCGCTCATATTACTTGATATAGATTACCACCTAGTGGTTTGGTATGCACAGTGCAATAGATTCTCATCAAACGTGGTACATATTTATCAGAGCTGACAGCCTAATAAGGCAGTACGAGCAGCTATGATCATGACGAATTACACACAGTGGAAATTTTAACTAAAATTACCATCAAGCAAATCCTTAGAATTTTTTAGATTTTATGTAATTGCAGTAGCCTTTGCCGGTTTATGCACTGAGGATACTGAATTAGAAGCATGATAGCCCCTACATTTGGGATTAGTGCAGGACCAGCTGTGCAGATCATCATTCACTTCATCATTCATGCAGATAAATTTCCGCTGGTAAAATGAGAGCAGTCAACATAGATGGTTTTCATAAATCTGGTGTTGTGCCATTCTGTCACACAATCCGATACTGTATTCTGTCACTGACATAGCCACTGTTGTTTCACAGAGCCTATGGGCCACTGTGGTGCCATGAAGACATTTCATCAAAGAATCAGATCTCCAAAAGCACTGAGCAGCTGACAAACTTTTTGCGACATGTAATATCTGTGTTCAAAGAGTCCAAGTCAGGTAAACGACCAGTAACTTATTTCCAAGCTTTGTAATCAGCAACCAACACTACACATGCCTTAGCCTCTCAGTTATCCCATGCATAATTGACATCCACCTTCGAATCTTTTTTTTCTGCCCTTATCAGATTTCCATCTGGAGCAGCAGCTCAGTGACGTGGCCCTGCAGACAGCCCTGTGCAGCTCATCACGGCACTACGCTGGACGTTCCTTCCAGGTGTTTCGAGCCCTGCGCCAGCCCATCTCAGCCCATGCTGTGTCCGACCTTCTCTCAAGGCTGGTGGAAGTAGTGGGGGAGCATGGAGAAGAAGTGCAGGTCAGTGCTGTGTGCATGCATGCATGTGTGTATTGGAGTGTGCATGCTGTGTATTACTGAGCCCATGTACTTAAGGATAATCCATGTAGGAATTTGTTCTTTTCTTCTTTATCTCTGCCTAATGCCCATCAGCACTACTTTATACTTTATACTAGAAGCTGCGCAGTAGAGCACAAACCTCTGCCAAAGCTGAGCGATTCTCCAACTTGAAAAGCTGCAGCCTCCGAGTAATGGTTCATGTTTGTATGTCATTTGTCTTCTGGGTTTGATTTTCTGAGAAAATAGTGTTTGAATGTAATGATGTCTAGCAGCCGACTTGGAGGTCAGACTTTCCCATGAATGCGTATGAATGCAGCTTAATCATTACAGCTAAAAAAATAAATAAAATAAAACTGATAATCATCTAATGGTAGAAATGTCTTATCTAGGTCATCATCATAATATTATGAAATGATCTTTGAGCCTGAGACCATTAAATTTCATCCAAATTCATTCACTATTTGAAATATCTTGCTAACAGCTAAACAGAAAAATACTTTCCTTCTAACTTCATTGATGGAGGTAAAAATAGTCCTCAAGAACCTCTTTCTAGCAAGATATATCAGTATTTTAATGCTGCACTGCTTTTGAAGTGCATCTTGACAGTTTACCTGAAGGCATTCCTCAGTTTTCACAACAAATAGGATTTGAGAACTTTCAAATTCTCAGTAAAAGCACAAAGCATGTTGTACAGGCTATATTTTGCAAAGGCAACGTCTTTTTGCCTGCATTTAAATGTTGTGTTCCAGCCAAATTCATAACAACAAAAAAATCCCCCGCATAACTTGGGCTGCCTCTCTCTGTCTCTCTCTCAGGGGTATGTGATGGAGGTTTTACTCACACTCGAATCTGTGGTGGATAACTTGGCAGAGTGTCTGAAGAACAGTGATCTCATGGCTATTTTGACAAGGTTTGTGTCTCCTCCATATCTTCTTCACATTCAAAAAAAATGTGGGCATTTTGCTCTGAGATCCAGGAACTTTCATGCATTGTTTTTTGCATTACAGAGCATCATCTCCAGATTTCCTCACCAATGGCAAGCTGACATTGAACAGGAAGAGCACAGGGCAGCTCAACCTCAGAAGAGTTGAGAGGAGCCGACATCAGAGGAGCTCCTCTGTCCCCAAGAAGTTTGGGGAGGCGGACAGGTGCTCCGACCCGCCTCGCAGCGCCACGATGGATCGCATCCAGGCCTGTGTTCACCAGCATGGGTTAGCCAAGGCCCGCAGCCCGTCCTCATCTAAAGACAACATCACCGACCCAACCAACATCAACCACCCCAGCAACCTGCTGGCCACCATCTTCTGGGTGGCGGTGTCGCTAATGGAGTCAGACTTTGAGTTTGAGTATCAGATGTCTCTGAGGCTGTTGAATAAGCTGCTGGGCCACGTGTCACTGGACAAACAGGAGAACAGGGAGAAGCTGGAGAACCTGCAGAGTCAGCTGCAGTGGAGCAGCTTCACGGGGCTCCAGCAGCTGCTGCTAAAGGGCTTCACCTCCGTGTCCACCACCGACCTCACCCTGCAGCTCTTCTGCCAGCTCACACCTGTCTCTCGAGTGCCTGTGGTGGACACGTCACAAGCCATAGGTACGCCTGACTGACGTGGGCTCTTGAAGACTGACACTGATATTTTTAGATTGAATTCGCTAACAGCTTGTATTTTGGAATGGTATTCAGTATCTTTATATTTAGCCATTTTCATTCCAAAGCGTTAAAACCTTTCAGTATTTCCAGCAAAATTTTGGACAGGGTGAAAAAAGCTCTGAAACTGCATTTAGAGCAAAATTGATGAAATCTCTCCATTGAAATCAGTACTGTTTTAGATGGGTTGGCTTCTTAAAGGGTAACTTGTTTATTTTTTTAACTCTAAGCCCTATTTTGTGTTCTCACTGACTTTTGTTTGTGTTGTGATAGATATAATCTTGTCTTTCTTTTGTGTGCACCAAAATAACAGAATAATTTTACCTTACCAATAACATTGCCTCCATTGTGTTTCCCCGCTCTTGGCGCTGCCACTTTCTTTAGACAAAATGACTTTGGTACAGGATGTTTTTTTTTATTTTTAGGCTGGCAGTAGTTATTCTTGTAAAATGATGTCAGACACGGTGAGTCATCCCTGTCAAATGATGACTCACCTCACCTGTAAAATGACTGGAGAAACTCTGAGATACATTAGGCTTTTAAAGGAAAAAAATAGTTCGCAAAAAGCATGAACAAATTGAATTTGCAATTAAAACTGCAACTACTATTTTAAGAAAGTATTACAGAGGAACCTCCAGAACATTTGCGGTGGACTTCATGACTGGCTGATATCTGCTTTTTAATTAAAGGCAAATATTGTCCCAGTATATTGGTGTAAACCTAGTACACCATATTCACAAAATACTTGACTGTGAAATTCAATGAATTTTTTAGTGTGAATATTTTAAGTGTAAACACAAGGCAAACCTGTCTCCTCCATCCCACAGGTTTTCCCTTGAATGTCCTTTGCCTGCTCCCACATCTTGTGCAGAACTTTGACGGCCCCACGCAGTTTTGTCAAGATGTCGCTGAGAGGATATCCCAGGTTTGTCTCTGCCTCAAGTATTTATATCTACTTATAAAAAAAAAAAACAACTCCAAGCATATCAACAAGCTTTCTGCATAATTTAAAGTAATACATTTTCCCATAGGTATGCCTTGAGGAGAAGAACGCCAAACTCTCCAACCTCGCTCATGTCATGACCTTGTATAAGACACACTCCTACACGCGAGACTGCTTCTCTTGGGTCAACGTGGTGTGTCGATATCTCCACGAAGCCTTCTCTGATATCACCATCAGCCTGGTCACGTATATGGCAGAGGTTTGTTCAGATGTGCTATTCCTAATCATTTTTTCTGCCGAAGCGATATAAAGGTTTTGAACCGTAGTTATTAACACTGTGGCTTTTTGAAAGATGCTAAACGTGTAAGAATTTCAATTGTTTCTGTATTTCTGTATCATCTGCAGATCTTTCATTTGACTTACAGAAACAAAGATATTAGGGCTGCATATGAGACTAAATGATTTGTTAAGGTAGAGATTTTTTTTGCATCATGCTGTCATAATCTGTCATTTTGTTCTGTTGCACAGCTTTTGGAGAAAGGTCTCCCCAGTATGCAGCAAACACTTCTACAGATCATCTACAGCCTCCTGAGTCACATGGACCTGAGTGGGATTCAGGCCAAACCCTTCAACATGGAGGTGCTCAAGACAATTGAGAAATTTGTTCAGGTGAGTTAAAATGAATTATGAACACTTCAGTATGTGTCTTACATAATTAATTTGAACCTGCACTGAGAGGCAGTTTATGTGTGCAGGGTATCACGTTTGTAGACTTTGGATAATGTGGATATTTGAGTCAGCTAGATTTATGTTTATGATGTGATTAGTGGAAATCTTTAGGCAGCAGAGAAAGGTCCTGTTATGTTTCCCTTTTCCTTGTTCAGGAGGGAAAAAAAAGGAAAACGCCAGAGCAGTAAATTTGTAGGCACACCCAAACTAACTCTATAAACAGCTAGCCTCTCAGCAGCAGACCAGGCCTTTCTTCATTCTTACACTGAATCCATTTAACTTTGGCGTCCTGCTGGACTTTATTTATGGTACCTGCTGGAATACCACTATCTCCACAAATATGAAAAGTTTGGCTATAAGATGCATACATTATATAAAAAAAACCATTTGTGGTTGTTGCTTTCTAAACATAATGCTGTGTTTTGTTCTTTGTTGCGTTGGTATGTGCGTGCATGTGTGTTGTGACTATAGACTGCCCATTGGAGGGAAGCGCTAAATATTCTCAAGTTGGTGGTTTCTCGATCGGCCAGTCTGGTGCAGCCTTCGTCCCCGCAGAGTGACCTCTTCTACGAGGACGTCAGCCGTGTCTGGGACCGGTCCTCGAAGGCCTTGCCTGGGAAAACGCTGGATTTCCACTTCGACATATCCGAGGTCAGATACAGTTCCTGTCGCTTTTATTTGACACTGACCTAAATTAAGTATCAGCAGCTGAACTTATTTCTCATTTAAGACAGATTGTGTGTGGTAGGTTGACTTGAAAGTCTCCTGCCTTTATGTAGAGAGGTATGTCCAGTCTGACGTCTAACATATTGTATTTTAGCTCCTTGTTTTCCCTGTACTCCACTACGTGTCAGTGTGTACTATTCTGCTATTTTGGTCGTGTTGTCCCTTTATCATCCACAATGCTTTATTCTAGTATTTTAGCTCCTGTATATGTCCTGCAGGAACATATTGTATGCATGTATTGCATGTATTTTCCAGGGTGTGGTGCTTGCTGAGGCTGTGTGGACATGGCCTTTTCCAGCCTTTTTTTTTTTGGAAAGGAAGCATTTCTTCCCCTTCCTTATTGTTGATATGTCTTTTTGACCAAACCCCATGAGATTAGCTTGAAAGCTTAGATGGTAAACACAATTAGCCAAGCAGTGCAGAACTGGAAAGTGATGGCGAAGATACAGCGTGGTGTATGTGTGGGAACTGAACAGGGAGTTGTTTGTGTGGTTTATGAATGGCAGGAAATGACATCAGCTCTTGCTGCCGTCCTTTGTATGTGAATCAGTGAGTTCACACTAGTGGATAACTGAGAACCAGTGTATTAAAGAGCTCAAGACACACTGGATAAACCACATTTTTTTTCTTAAAATACACTTGTATTTTTAGAAAGAGGGAGGACTTAAAACAGCTTGCTTCCAAAAGCAGAAGAAAGAAGAGTTTTTGCCTCAATCGCTTCATGCATTCGGGATAAGAAATGGAATAAAGACTGTGCTGTCTGACATAAAACAAATCAATGCCAGCTTGTGTTGAAATATTGATAAACCACTTTACAATCACTCTGGGACCGTAAGAGGGCAGAGGAGGCAGGAGCCTGGGCCATGGATCTGCTGTGCACAGAGGGACTTTCTCTTCCCTTTTTGACTCACAGTGGCTTCTGTCTGCACGCTTCTGTTTGTTTGTGTTCGCGCTGGTAGACGCCAGTGATTGGTCGGCGGTATGATGACCTGCAGGGCTCTCCAGGGCGAGATGGGAAAAGCAGGGCCATAGCAGTGACCCGCAGCACCTCCTCTACCTCCTCTGGGTCCACCTCCAACAACGTCCTGGTGCCTGTCAGCTGGAAGAGGCCGCAGTCTTCACAGGTGAGCACTTCTTCATATTTCTGCACAGTGATGCTCCAGTGGGGAAGATGAGGAGCGAATGGCATGCACCAGTCACATTTTAAGGGATTCAATGGACAGAAAAATCACGAGGGCGTCACATTTTGATGCATTTAATAATTGTTCCTCATTAAATTGTTCCCACTTCAGTGACCCATCTTGTTCAGTATTTTTTCCTCTTTCTCTCTGCAGAAAAGAACACGGGAGAAACTGGTGAATGTATTATCTTTGTGCGGACAAGACGTGGGGCTCACGAAAAACCCTTCAGTAAGACACAACCCTCAAAATTCAGCTTCTTTGGCCAACCTGTAGTTCCCAGCCTTGACTTGTATGTATAATTCTGTTTCTCTCTTCACAGGTGATCTTCTCCAGTTGTGGGGAGCTGGACCTCATAGAGCACCAGCCCAGCCTGGTGTCCTCTGAGGACGGGACCCGGGAGCCGGACAACATGGACGACACCACCTCGGAGCAGCAGTTCAGGGTTTTCAGGGACTTTGACTTCCTGGATGTGGAGCTGGAAGACGGAGAGGTGAGTTCTGTGACACTGAAGCTTTGAAACGAGTGGAAAAGCAAGTCATTCATCCTCGCTCTCATGTTCTCTCGCACATTTGATGGAGAGTTCATGGGGAAACAAAAACAGCAGCAGTGAGAAAATAATGACTAACATTAGCATACAGATGTCAGAGCTTGTTTTATGAAAAGTGTATTTTCCTCAACAAATCAGTCTCTGCCTGCTCTGTGTAATGGGGTTTCTTTTTTCTGTTTTCTTCTGTGCCATCTAGGAGCTACAGGTAAGTTCTGTCATTTTGTAATGCTAATTGCTGTGTTCCTTAGATGAGTGTGGTGTTTGGTAGTACAGATTATACAAAGGACTTTTGCCCTGATTGTAGAGTGTAGCAGTGTGTGTGCATGTCATGCAATACACTATACATATCTGACTGTAGCCTCCACAGTTTTCTTATAATACTAGAGATATATTCACTCATATTTGATGGTGCATTCATCATATTTCTTATAGGCATGATCACCAGGGACTAATAGTCACCAGTGATATGCATGGCAACACATAGACTCCTGACCAGGACAGTTATGCTCATACAAGCTGCATATACCTCCCTTATTATTTTATCTATTTATTATAGCATAATTTTCCCTGGTTATAAAAAATAAAAGTCATTTTCACATTTTTCACACAATTTTTCTTTCACTTAAGGTTGTTTGCTACATGACTTACAAAGCAACTGGCTTAATATTCACCCATTTGAATTTATGCTATTCTCCAGTAATATACCAGTAGCAGTCTGTATGCAGTATTCTTCTAGGCATATAGCAGCTGTAGCATGACATGTTTCCTATTTGTGACTGAAGACAGATTTTTTGTTTTCACTTCGCAAATGTTATCACTCACACATAGAAAGTGAATTGATGGCCACTAGGATTTGAGAAATAAGAATGGAGAAATTTTTGTGGTTGGCTATGGTTTGAACATCTCAGAAAGAGCGTTAGCTCCACCCAGTGGCACAGTAGAAGAAGGTAGGTTTAGTTTCAGCTATTCTGATGTCCATCACATTCAAATCTGTATTTTTATCCTAACAATATGTGCTTTCCATACTAATTATACTGTAAACTATTTAACAAGTTCACACAGTAAAAAGTAAAAAAAAAAAACAATTATATTCTGTCAATTTTATGAGCATCTACCATCAAACTTTTGCCTTCTTGGTGAAATTGAACACTGCTCATATTGCATTGTTGCATTGTGAGTGAAAAGCCACAGACTTTGGCTCCTGGAACACAGTGTCAGCTTCTCTCCCTGTGGTTGCTAAAATTTCTGATTGTCAAAGAACTAAAAAAAACTGCTGGGATCAACAAGAGTGCAGTGCACAGTTTTATATTTTTAGTGGCACCACAGCAACACAGTAGTCTGACAAGGCGTGAAGAAAGTTCTCTTATTATGCAGAAGCGATTTCTTGGCCTTGAATCTAGCTTGCTTTGCATTGAATATTGTTTGGTAAAGTTAAGGCAGCTAATCTATTTTCATGCAGTCCCTGAGCAAACCGTGCAGTACAGAAAGTAAAACCCCTTGCTTTCCATCAATGGTACATATCAGGCCAGTCATCACCACAGGAAGTCGCTCTTGTTTGATGTGTTGATCTGGAGCTTTGGTGGAATGTGGAAGTTGGCCGGCGTCTTGAGACGAAAAGTCACCCGGCATCTTAAACAAGACTGCAGCCAGACTCAAGGGAATGAAACCTGTAAATATTTACAAAGTCCGGCAATCTCTGGGTGTTCTCAAATGCAGCATTTTTTCATGTTTTCACCATCTACACTATTCCCATCAAGTGGAGGAAAGTGTCCATGACAGGATGCACTGCGTCAAGGTCCACTGCTGCCTCAGTGCTTAGCTAGAAAAAGGAATAACTCACCCAAGGACTGCCCCCTCCCTGGATTTGCACTGCATGGTTGTGTGTGTGTGTGTGTGTGTGTGTGAGTGGCAGAAGAGACTGAGCTGCATTGCTTGCCCCATGGTAACTCAAGGCTGTTCTCCTTTTCAGGGAGAGACGATGGACAACTTCAACTGGGGTGTGCGGAGACGCTCCATGGACAGTCTGGACCAGAGCGACCTGCAGCCGCTGGAGGAGAGCCAGCTGTCCAGCAGCATGCCCAGCCTGAGCAAGGTCACCCACGAAGACTCAGACGAGTCGTCCGAGGAAGACTCCCTCACTGCCAGCCAGATCCTCTCCCACTCACAGCTTGTAAGTTCACCTCTGTTTACATCTATTAAGTTAAAACCTAATGAAACATCCCACTCCCTTATAATAAGACTCTGCTATTAGAATTTTAAAACTCAGCCCATTATTTCTAATATTATCGGACCAGTTGTCCTTATACAGTATCAGCTAAGGTTTGTGAAAACTATAGTAGCAGATGGAAAGCCCATGTGTCCGCCCAGCTGTCATCCCCTCCTCTCTTGTTCCTGATTTGTCCGTCGCTCTCTGCCACCCTCACAGTGTTTTCACTCTGTCCAGGAATGTTATTTGTCAGCATGTTCACCACCATGCTTGCTTAGAATGGAGATCCGTGAGTGTGGCATGATCCCGGGTTATGACTTTCACTCCGGGGTCTTGCCTGCTCTAAAACGCTTGTTTCTCAGCTTCATATTGAAACAAGACCACTACAAATTCGACTTTCTCTCTTTACAGATTGTCAACCTTTCTCCAACCGCAGAGCTCAATAACATGGACTCTCCCTCTGCCTCCTTTGACGCATCTTCAGCTGACCCACCTCCTCTGAACACCAGACATGCTAGTTTCGAGGTCCATCTGCCAGAGGACTCGAAGCAGCGGGTGAATAAGGGATTCAGAGTGTCTGAGATACTGGGAACCACTAACTCCTATCGCAGCTCCATACTGGAGTTCTTTACTAATTTTGCCAAATAGAAACTATTCCAATTACATCCTTTTCTTGTGAAATGCATTGGACGTTATGGGTTCACTCTGCGTTGAGTATTATGTTGTGGCGCTGTGACTTTTCTACATTTCATCTTGAGCATGACCCCAGTCTTTTGTGGGCATTTCAGTAGTTGCATGCTATATAGGAGAATGAACTAAAACCTGCAAGTGGGCATTCAATAACGCTTTGGGCTATGGGCTGGTTTGTGCCTCACTTTAATTGTGGCATAGATCGTCCTATTGGGATTTTAGGGGTTGTAGCCAGCAGTAGAAAATTGTCTCTATCTCTCTGTGTCTGTCTGTTTAAGGCAATGTGTATACCTACTGCTTCTGTGTGGGTGGCTCTAAGCAACAACTAAAAAACTCTTGGCATGTGGGAGGTCAAGAAAGGTTTACACATTGCCTGTCCTAAAATAAGAGTGTGCAGGGCCACAGGGCTGGTCCTAACAGCATTATTTTATAATCTATTTAATTGGCACAATATATGCACACTGAATTTATTAAATAAAAGAAAACACCACATGGAGTATCCGTAGTGTCACATGGAAAGGTTAGTGTGTCCATTTTACCCCCAAATATTACTTGTTGTTTTATGCTCAAGTATATTAGAGGGAATATATTTCAGATACTATTAACCGTTACTGCATGTTGCCTCAGTATTTGTATTTGGATGGTTTTTTTTCCTTAGACATTGAGGAAGCGTTGTGTCACTGTTCCTCCTTTTCAGCCTGGGGTGTCACCAGAAGACGATGACACCAATTTCCATGAGGACGACATCTCTCTCTGCATTAATGAGCTGCCACCTGAATTTCAGTGCACTGACAGTTTCACGCTGGACTTGACTCAGGGTGACTACAAGGGAGAACTGGACCTCGACAGCTACCTACCCAGGTATAAACTCACAATGTTTTTGGATGAATTGGATGGATTGGAAAGGATTTTACATTAGTTAGTTGTGCTGAAACAATTAGTTGATAGAAAATTATTTGGTTACAATATTGATAGAGTGATCATTTTTCACTCATTTATTAAGTAGAAATACTGAACAGTTGCTAATTACAGCTGCACAAATGATTTCCTTGCATTTTTTTTAAACATTATAAACTGAAAACTGTGCCTCCAGCAATTGATAGATTAATCAACAATGAAAATAATTAATAATAATTGCACTCCCTATTTGTGAGTAAATATATAAAAATGTGAATTTTGCTTACTTAGTGACTAGGGCTCCAAAAAACATTGTCAGTCTACTAAGTATTTTATCAATTAATCATTTAATCTATAAAATGATACAAATGAAGACAAATGCATTTTAAAATTGTTGTTTTATAATTTACCCAGCAGCCAGGAAAAAAAAAGTTTTCATTTTACAACAATATGAAGTCGCAACCAGTAAATGTTTGGGTTTTTTTGTTTGTTTTTCATCCTTGATAACTGACTATAATGATTAATCCATTATCCATTATCAAAATTACAATTGATAAATCAACTAATCGGTTTATCGACTGATTGTTTCAGCACGATTAATGACTTGTCTGTGTGTGTCCGCTCAGTCTCGCCGAGGAGGAGAGAGACGACATGCTGGAGTCCCGTTCATCCCCGCCGCCGTCGCCCTTCTTTTCCGCCATCCTCGCTGCTTTCCAGCCGGCGGTTTGTGACGATGCTGAAGAGGCTTGGCGGAGTCACATCAACCAGCTCGTGTCGGACTCAGATGGATCTTGTGCAGTCTACACTTTCCATGTGTTTTCTTCATTATTTCAGGTATCATATAGTGCTAATTAATCGATTATCGGTTGTCAGAAAATCAATGGATTATCATTTTGATTACTGATTAATCATTTTAGTAATTCATTAGATTAAAATACCTGGTTATATAATAATTATTTAAATGAAACCTGTTGGTCAGACTAAATAGTGAATTTTAAGATATAAGGTTGGGCTCTGGTAACTTGTGATGGGAATTTGTCATTATTTGAAACATGTCATGGACAAAATGATTAACCAATTAATTGAAAAGGTTAAAAGAGATTAATCAACAATTAAAATAATCGGTAGTTTCAGCCCTTTTATCGTGTTGTTGTAGTGTTGACTTTTATCTGACATACACTTGTATTCATTAACAGTGGCCTTGATGAAACTCAGGCAGTTGTCAATGGAAATTTAACAAGATTAGTTATCTGGCTGATTCACCTTCATTAAAAGGGAAGCTGCCTTTCAGAAGAGACCTCATAATAACAAATTCTGTAGTTACTTTCTGCTTGATTTTCACCAGAGATTCATTATCCAGATGTTGTTCACTTCACTGACCAAAGCTGACAGGCGAAGACTTTGGAATAAACCTGAAATAATGACAGGCCATAAGTTCCTCCATCGGTCTGTGATCGACTTTGACGGCATCACAGCTAGCTTGTTATTTTGCTTTGCAGAGTATCCAGAACAAATTTTGCTCTTTGACCTGCGACGCTGTGAATTACCTCGGCGATGGACTGAGGGGAATAGGATCAAAGTTTCTGAGGTCATCTCAGATGCTAACGTCGTGCTCAGAGTGTCCAACCCTGTTTATTGATGCAGACACTGTGAGTAATTTGACATTTTCCAGTTATGTCCCTGATTCTGTTTTACCAGTCATGACATATCCCTTAAAGCACAATAAGTAAAACAGAACTTTCCTTCCACAGATTATGTCATACGGACTCCTTGAAAAAATGAAGTTCAGTGTGTTGGAACTTCAGGAGTATCTTGATACTTACAACAACAGGAAGGAAGCTGCTCTCTCTGTAAGGACATGAAATACGTTGCATTCTTGTCTATATGTCACCCATGTGTCAATACTGACACCTGCCTCTGTAATGATTATGCTGTCTATGTTTCCCACAGTGGCTGAGTAATTGTAAGGCCACCTTTCCCAGGAGTGCTGGAGGCACAGTGGTAACATGTCAGCCAGCAGAACACGAGGAAAAGGTAAAAGCTCTAGAAATACAAGAAATATATACCAATAAAACTGCCTTGCTGTTATATTTTGTATGGCTAATACTTTCAGTCAGTATGCCAACGCACTAAAGGCTGTATAATTTTGAAAAAAATGGTTGTTACATTTTTCTAAAAGAATGGGTATTTACAGTTTCTTCTAAAATGACTGAGAGTACTACAGATTCCATTTCAACTGACCTTTCACACTGTACTTTCTGCCTTTCGATTACTCTGTGATACTGTAGCTCTGTGAGTGTTACCCCTTATTTTCTCGCAATATCTAAATGTCAAGTTTCTGGACAACCCTGAGTTTCCGCACAGCACGTCACATTGATTCCCTCATTCCAATGTGCACTGTGATCATTTTCAACTCTGCTGGGCATGGGAGCAAGTTCTCTTAAGTTGCATTTACTCTAGCACTAAACAATTACACTCACTTGGTAGCAAAAGCACGCAAAGGAAAGCAAAAGGAAAAACAAGAATTTACAGCATTAAAACTTGGCACTGTAGAGACTAAGAAGGACATGAAATGATAAACATCGTAGGCTCAAGAGACTCCCACCAAAGTGAGTGCATTTGTGCTAATGAAAAGGCAAACTTGTTAATTTGCTTGGCTTTTTAACTTGGCTTTTTGGTGACTCGTGAGGACCACCAGCACTTTCAGTTCTTAGTCAGCCCTCTCTTTTCTTCTATGCATGTCAATAAATTGCAAGCATTTATGACCTATATTAACGCTCCTCACTAAATGAAATGGTAAGGAATGCATGCCCCTTCTTTGATTCTCTGTTTTCCTCTTACTTCTTTTCTGTCTTGTAACATGCTTGCTTTGTAGCAAATGGAATCTCTGGCAGTAAGTTAATCAAAGCTTATTTCTCTTCATTGTTTTGCATAGTCCCTGCTACAAAACTATTTTTTCTCCCTGTAATGAAACAGATTGTTATTGGACTGTCTGTATAGTACACAGAAGTGGTTTTACAGTAGGTAGAGTAGTTGGTTATCTGTTCATTACCCACCAAATGCAGAACTTAGTAGTGCTTAGATGGAGAAGGCCGAACTCTGTAAATTGACATATTGCCAATAACAGCCAATTTGCTCTTATTTTTTAGCAACTGGAGCTCTGTCAACGACTCTACAAACTCCACTTTCAGCTCTTGCTGCTTTTTCAGTCCTATTGTAAGCTGATTGGTCAGATCCATGCAATTAGCTCTATTCCTGAGGTAGGTGCATCATGTTTCTGCAAGAGTTTTTCATTTTCTTTTCTTTATAATCAAAATGGTTGTATGATCCACACGGTCTAATTCATTTCACTTGTTAATAATGTTAATCTCCCTCAACCTTCAGCTGACAAATATGTCCAGAGAGCTAAATGAGTTGAAGAGCAGCCTGAGGGTAGCAGCAGCCTCAGTACCAAATGATGACCTTGCTTCCCGTGAGAGTTCCTGCTCTGAGCCCACCTTCAGCTCCTCTGAGGCTGCTGTGCAGGCCATCTTGGAGGGTCTGAAAAACAACGAGTTTCCCACAGCCATCCGCTATATTCGTGAATGCAGGTGAGAAAAGCAAAAGGCTTGTTTGTCTGCATTAGGAGGCATTATGAACACCAGCTAAGCAAAATGTAAATGTATTTCCATTGCAGACACATGTGGCCTAATGACATCTTCGGCAGCCACTCTGAGGATGAGATCCAGACCTTACTGAACATCTACTTCAGACATCAAACCTTGGGTCAGACGGGAACTTTCGCTCTAGTGGGCTCAAAGCAGGACCTCTCAGAGATCTGTGTCAAACTGATGGAACTGAATGGAGAAATTCGGGACATGATCCGACGAGCTCAGGGCTACCGAGCCATCACAACTTTCCTCCCAGATTCCAGTGTTTCAGGCTCAAGTCTGTGATGGCAGCTTCGTAGCTTTTGACACAAATCCCTGCACAGCGTCCTGTCCTATGCTCAGCCTTTGGTCCTGTGTGGGGTTGCTGCTGTTGGTTACCAAGACCTCGACTCTCACCTGGGAATATCAAAACTTCACTTTCTGTACTTACTCAGAGTAAAGACACATCAGAATGTCATATGTTCAGATCTTCAGATGTGCAGCAATACTGTTGGGTTGAGTGAGATGAGAGACTTTGTTATAGCAAAGAAACTTAGGCTTTTATTGCACTAATAATAGATAATGTCACAAAGCGACCACTTGCTACTGAGGTCAACAACTTTCACATTTAACAAATGACATACCAAAGCTAAGTGATTCTCCTTCAGTTATGTTGTTTTAATTTTAAAGGGAAAATGTGCAATGCTTCACGGAAGTGGACGACTTTTACTGTATCCTGAAAGAATGTATTTGAATTTCATAGCTTTTGGCTTACATGAAAATTCTTAGTACAGGAAAAGGGAGGCTCAATTGCTTGGTTATCGTGTGTGTGTGTGTGTGTGTGTGTGTGTGTGTGTTTGTGTGTGAGTGTGAGAGAGAGAGAGAGAGAGAACTCAAACCTGACGACCATCCTGGATGGAATTATGGATACTGATTTGCATAATATTGTAAACATTCAACTACTTTGACATGCTGCAAATCTACTGTAATGTTTCATAAACCTAGATGCCGCTGTGTGGGTTATCTGTTACTTAAAACATCTTACTGTATCTTTTTACTGTGCAGCTTTTAGCAAATAGAGAAATTATTTATATTATTTGCAGAAGATAAACATGCTTTTAACTGACTAGTTTTATAGAAAACAAATTTTTTGTTCCATCTGTTAAAACTGCCAAGCATGCAAATTGTATGCACTATAAAGTGTAATAGTAATATTTATGAACATATAATAAACTATTTTAACAAAAAAAATGTACATAGTGCAATGGGGGCTTTGCTCAGACTTATAAGATTGTATTTTTATGAATTTAATTTACAGTTTGAGTTGCATGTAGACTGAAAGAAATCCATATTTGTAAAGCTTCCATAGGAACTGTTGATGTAGCCTTTCACCTTGTAAATACTACTGCCTTTGCAATGTACTTTGGTGTTCTGTACACTTCTGTAACAATAAAGAATAAAAACTACATTTGTTAACTTTGGTGTTATTGTGTGATTTGTGCAAGGAAGCAGACCCAGATACATTTCAAATTTGATTCAAGTAAAAGTATGCAAGTATTAAAAGTAAAATATACTGCTATGAAAAGTAGAAATTGTAGTGCCTTTGAAGAATATCCTTTCAGAGTATTAGATTATTGATGCATTAACCTGAGGGAAAAAAAAGATTTTATGTTGTGGGTCTGATTGTTGTTCCATATACTGATGGCTAGTTTACATTCTAACAAGGCATCATATTTTATGTTTTGCATGTAAAAGCTTATTCTGCAAAGTATAGCCATCAGGTTAGTCCAGTATAATGTACAGTATTTCCTTCTGAAATACAGAAATGTTACGTGGAGAACGTCCATATATTGCATTTATGTAATGTTGCATAAGAAATACCAATATATGTAATGTTTTCTAATTTGGGACATTTTCATGTATTTAATATTTTAAAGTTTCTCTGGCATAAGGGCACATATTTTCAGATATGCGATTCCTGTATGGGACATATGTAAGTCTCACAAAATATAAATAAAGTAAAGTGCCAGTCCCTCAAAACTGTGTCTATGTACAGTACTTGAGTAAATGTGCCCCGTTACTTTAATGACATTTACATGTAACATAGAAACCAACACGCTGCCGTGTGAAACGGATACATTACTGTGAACAAGCCAATGAGGCTTTTATTTTGAAGTCGGGCCCCGGTGGCGCGCGAGGTTTGTTTTTGTGGGCAGGACTACTAGCAAGCAGGCTGATACGTAAATCTGCCCTAATCTTTGTTACTTCATAACATTACTTTATCGTCAGGATTTTGTTAAGAATTTCACCACGGCATGAAAGACAACCCTGTCCTACTCCGCCATGGTAAGTCAAAGTTACTTAGAAGCTGAATCATATTTTGAAAACTTGTTCGCTTTATAAAATAGCCTGCGTTGCTGCTTGGGACATGCTGTGGGTGAACTAACCTAACGTTATCTAACGTTAAGGTTAAGTTTCTGTGTTTTCTAATTACTGGGAACTAATATAGTGACTTAAATAGCCTCCCGCGGAAATCAAATTGATGGTAACATTACTCTCGACTGTCTTCATTAACCTGTGAGCTTTAAGGTTAGCCACTGTTCGCTAACGTGATGGTCGGAAGCAGAAGTTGGGGTTGAATGTGTTTGCATGACTGCCCACTGACTGTGAGAAACCTGTTCGCTAGCTAATATTAGCCAAAGTGAAGTTCTGACCAGTTTCAGTGTAATTTATACATGTGAAAACGTTGTCTTCTTTAGGTATGTCGCCCAGCTAAGTTCGGAGATTACTCACATCAGGTGCCATGGCCTCAACCTCAAAAATGATGTATGACACATTCAAAGATGAAATATGGGAAGGTAAGACAAGCAATGTTATGAGACCCCTTTTGGTTAATGTGTAGTTATTGCTTAATCACATCAAGCGGCATAATCACCCAATCATTATATCTGCGTTTACACAAAGATAAACAAGGTAACTTAGTTTGCAGTTGGTGTGCTGATTTTTAAACATGACTCATTTGTTTTTCAATGCAGAGCTGGGACCACTTGACCCCAACTGGTTTGATGCACTGACAGCTAAAGCTGATGAGGAAAATGTCCCTGAGCAAGATAACTTGAGCACCTTTAACCAAGATGGACCTTTCAAAACACCATTTGAAAAAAGTGCAGTGGAGAGTCAGCTATTTTCAACCCCCAAGATTTTCAGACGCTGTAGAGTTCAGTCACCTGAAACGGAGGATGAACAGTTCTTCTCTGCTGAACAAGGTAACATTTGATAAGGGGTGTACTGCTGGTGACAAAAAATTACTCCGGTATCTTGTGTTTCATCAACTGGTGGTAAATTGGACCATGGCTGACTGGATAGGACTTTTTAATTGGACCCTGGTGCCAAATGAAATAGCCTACTGTGTGACTGCATTGAACAGTTTTTTTGAGTATGCATTAAGCAGTTTTTCATGTGATACTTCTCAGAAACAGAATCATTACCCTGGGCAGCTACCAGTCCATGTTTGTTTGGGACATCAAAAGAGAGGTGAGTGCATAGAATTTGTGAAAAATGTCACTGCTATGGGCAGTTATTAAGAGCTTTAAGGCTAAGACATTTTCCTTTTCTTTACAGAACGTCAGACACTAAATCATACGGACATATGCAGCTTCAAAACAGTTTTGGTAAGCTAGAAGTTCATATTTATTTTCTTCAGTCAAATTACATGTCATTAAGATTTTTTTTTCAGTAGTAAATTTGTATTTGTCATCCAACAGACCTGCTTGATACTCCCCAAAAACCTTCAGTAAGTGATTGTGATATAATATTTGTTTCAGCATATGCCATGATTTCAGTGCCTTTGTGCAATATGGAATGAAAAAGTTTACTTTCTAATGTTACTTTCATTTCATTGTGTCTGATTGGTTAAGGTTGACTTTGCGCAGCATATATCTGAAAGTCTCGGTGCACAGATTCATCCTGATATATCATGGACCAGTTCACTGAATACCCCACCAGCTTTGCCATCCACCTTGATTTTGTGTATGTACATACCTCTTATTTTATATATTTTGACACTATTAGTCATTTTAGTAATATACAGTATAGGTGTATTCTGTTAATTGATCAGTGTGTGTTTTTGTGTCATTGTTGCCACTTTTATAGCTAAAAACGAGGAAAGTCCCTGTCCACCGAGCCCTTCTGCAGACAAAAATGTTATTGTGAGTACTTTGTTCCATCCCTAAAGACAAGTCATGTTTACAATTTCTAGAATGATTCTTTCCCAGTCCCTGCTGTGTCAGTGATGCATCAGCACTTTGACACTTGAGTTTATTTTTGACAATTGAGATGTACAAATACAAAAAAGAATTTTGTCCTCTGCCTGTACTGTATTGTTTGACATATGACCATGCAAAAATTTGTATAAATTTACCACAAAATACCATATTCATGTGATAATTTAAATATAAATTTCATGAGACATCAGTATTGTTACACTAAAAGGTAAATTTTTCTATATATATCCTTGTAAACTACCGTCAGCTTGTACTTAGCTGCAAGTATCCATTTCAGTTATGCATGTAATAATTACAGTAACAGTTTTGATATTGGAGTAATAGTTACACTGGAGGACTTATCGTTTTTCTTTGTTACCTCTTTTAGTTTGTCCGGAAGCTTTTCCCTTCACTTTCTAATGTATCCAGAGATTCAGCAGTGACACCTATAAAGAACGAGATACCTCCCGTTCAACAAGGTAGGGTGTTTTGTTCTTGTGCATTTGTTAATGTTTAATATAGTACAGTCTTAATTAATGACTGAGTTAATTGTACATTACAACAGTTAGACTGTGTTAGAGTGCAAAATGTGAAAATATTTATTGTTGCTCTCAAATCAACAGCTGTTGATTCCCCTGAGGCTGGTCAGGGTGGAAAC
Organism: Holocentrus rufus; assembly: GCA_900302615.1. Taxonomy (NCBI): domain Eukaryota; kingdom Metazoa; phylum Chordata; class Actinopteri; order Holocentriformes; family Holocentridae; genus Holocentrus; species Holocentrus rufus. The sequence continues at coordinate 80,276 of OMLF01050460.1, forward strand.
TCCCACGATGCATCAGAGTGTTCACTGAACCAGAGTGGCAGTGACTGGAAGCAGACATTACCAGACGCCATCAAGGATGGAGAAATTCGCAACACTGTGGCAAGTGTTCTCGATGGAGCTGAAAATGTTCTTTCCATATTCTTCACCAACAGTAGCTCAGCACTGCGAAGAGTGAAAACTGACAGAATCAAAAGGAAGCAAGGCATCTCAGCAAAAGACCATGGCGTCAATTCTACAGATATCCTGACAACAAACAACATGGCACCCAGCGAAAGAACTGCTGAACAGACAACAGATGATCAGGAACTTGGCATAGTGCCTTTATCCCCACACTTGAAAAGTCAGGTGAAAACCGGAGATATCGGAAACACGCAGTGGTCTCCAATGGGTTTATCTGAAATTTCACACAGTGCAATGGATACATCCTCCCATGTTGATGATGCTGCTAAACAGCATGAATCCAGTGTTGCAACAGAACACCTGGGAAGTGACTCTGATCATGGCCAACTAGTTAAGCCATCACTCATAAGCACAGACTCTTTGTTTACGAGGAAAAAAAGGAGATTTGTTTACACAGTGCATAGCGCCAAACCCCAAATGCAAGAAAAAGACTTTTCAACTGAGAAGACAGGATCATCACCAGGGAATCCAGTTTCTGGTAAAATTCTGATGTATCTTGTATACAAAGTTTACTTTATCATACTCTGATTTTCTCATGCATGTAAACACAAGTATTCATAAATGCTATAACAGTCAATTCCTGTGTGCACATGGAATTTTTTATTTACTTTTCTTAATGGTGTTAAACCTTGTGTGCCATTCTGCTTTATTTCAGCACAAGAGTTGGATGTGAAGCAGATGGAAAGTGCCCCTGCTGAAGCACAGTGTTACAATGCAATAAATGAGATGCAAAAACAGGAGAATGCAGCTGAAGAAAATCTACCTCCATCTGCAGCAACTAAAAGCCAGGATCTTGACATGTCACAGCTTTGCAGAGATTTTGCACAAGACTTTCCTCCGACAGTAGATCCCAGTGCACTGAGCAAAGTGGAAGACGATACACATCGAACCGGCTTCTCCCCATCAGCATGCCTGTCAGCCTTGAGACAAAGAAATAAGCAAAAATCAAGTCAAAGCCGAACGAGCTTTCACCGTGACTGTAGTGGCGTTAGTAACAAAAGTCATGTGCCTACCACTCATGTGACAGACAATAAAATAGAGAGTTCGGTGAGTGACAGTGGCTTCCAGTCAGCTTCAACAGATGTCACTCTAACGACTGCTTCAGCTTCGGTTCTTCCCAGCTTACAGAAAAATGCTATAAGTCAACCGTGGCCTGATTTTAAAACTGGGATCCACAGGACTCCTCTTGTTAAGTCTGCAACTAAAGAGACAGGAAAAGCACTTATGGATGACACCTTGAATGGACCTGTAACTGATGCTAAGTTGTCCATCAGTCTAGTCAAGCAGAGCCAGACACCAGATCATGGCACAGAGAATGCTTTGACACATCCACTCGGCAGTGCTAAAGGAGTCGACAGTAAGAGAAACTGCATTCAACAGAATGGTCCGGTTCATGCCAATTTGCCACCAGAAGCAACTGTTTCTATTCCTTCTATCCATGCATCAGGATTCAAAACAGCTTCAAATAGAGGTATAAGGGTTTCCAAAGTCAACTTGGAGCGAGCCAAGAATCTATTTAAAGAGATTGAGGCTGAAAGCCCTCTCAGTGATCAGCCCACCAATTGTAGCAGCAACACTAAAGATGAAATTGACAAGATCAATAAAGCAGTGGAAAACAGCATCTCAAACTCAAACCATCCACCCTCTTCAAGCGGACAGTCTGGTGATGCCCACTGTGCCTTGACAGCTTCACAAAAGGCTGATGTCACAGAGCTGTGTAGTCTTTTGGAAAAAGCAGACAGCCAGTTTGAATTTACCCAGGTCAAAGCTGAAAAGCAAAACCAACATTGTAAAGATGAACCCCTTTCCCAAAGAGTTGACAAAGAACTGGACCCTGATTTTCTTGCAGGTATAAATTTTGATGACAGCTTTAGTTCAGATGCTGAAAAGCAAGTGGCAAAGACAATGACACCTGACAAAGTGACCTCAGTTGCACACAACAAAAGGAGTTATAAGGCGCGGGCATCCAAAGTAAATCCAGTTGTACATCACTCAGCAGTGCAGTTAAAAAAGGAAAGGACTCATCTGGCAATGTTTTTTCCACATCTGAAGGCCTACCTGGAATTGTGTCGCCTAAACTCCAAAATAATTTTAGCATAGCTGGACACACTGAAGCAATCAAGCCTGTGAACATAAACCCACCAGTGTTTGGTGTGTGCTTTAAAACTGCTGGAGGAAATATTTTGAAAGTTTCAAATAAGGATCTGAGCAAAGCTAGAGCTTTGTTTGCAGATTTAGAAGAGAATCCAGTGACCATCTCAGACACTGGTGACAATATTGTGACAACAAACGCCAAACAAATTTCTGTGAAAGCCAACCAGCAACACAATGTGGATAATATTCACAATGGCAACTTTTTGCACAGTAAAGAAGACGACTCTAAGTGCACTGGTAACCACATCAACACTGAGGAGAGAAGTAAAGTCTGTTTTTCAGATGTGACAGAATCCCCCTGTTTAGATGGATGGGTCCCAGATATTCGAACTGATGAACACACTACAAAAAGTCATGAGCTTGAAAACAACATGAACACAAATTGTCAAAGTGGTTTCCAGATGGCCAGTGGGAAAGGGATCACTATCTCAGCAAAAGCTATTCACCAAGCAAATGCTGTCTTCAGAGACTGTGATGTTACAGACAGTTATGATTGCATGTCAGAACACAACAAGGATGTACCATCTGTGACTGGAAGTCTCAGGGATAAGAAAAACAGTTCTAACTTTCAAGCAGTGAAAGGGAACACTAATGATGAACCTGTCAGTGGAAGCACTGAACGTGAAATTGTCAATTCTGGACCAATTGCAAGCCATACAAAGATACAACATTGTGATGATCCGCAGATACACAGTGGTGGGTTTAAGAATACACCGGCTCTGACTAATGCACTTTCGTTCCATGGAAAGCCGTCTTTGACAGCAAAGCGACGCTCTTCCTCTTTGTACACAGCGTCAAAGGATGTTGGATCTTCTGTTACTGGTGAATTGAGCAGTGACAATGGTTTTTGCACAGCCAGTGGAAGGAAAGTACCTGTGTCTGATGAGGCAATGGCAAAAGCAAAGTCTCTTTTGAATGAATGTGATGCACTTGAGGACAGAAACAAACAAAAACAAAGAACTGACTCAAGAGCTAGTTGTCAGACCGGTCCAATTCCAGCTCTCCCACCACAGAATGGTGGGTTTCAGACAGCCAGTGGCAAAGGGGTAGCAATTTCAACTATGGCTCTCAAGAAAGCAAAAGTCCTGCTGAGTGAATATGATGATGTTGAAGACAACAAAGAAATAAGACTGATGCATCCCAGCAGTCCAGTGTGTGATCCACCACCCAGGAATGGTGGTTTCTGTACAGCCAGTGGAAGGAAAGTCCCTGTGTCTGATGAGGCAATGACAAAAGCAAAGTCTCTTCTGAATGAGTGTGATGCACTTGAGGACAGAAACAAACCCAAACAAGAAGCTGACCCCCGAACTTATCGTAAAACCAGTCCAATTCCAGTTGTACCACCACAGAATGGTGGATTTCAGACAGCCAGTGGCAAAGGAGTAGCAATTTCAACTATGGCTCTCAAGAAAGCAAAAGCCCTGTTGAGTGACTGTGATGGTGTTGAGAATGAGAAGGAGATAAGACCAAGTCTAATGTGTCATCCACCACCCATGCAGAGTGGTTTCTGTACAGCCAGTGGAAACAAAGTCCCTGTGTCTGATGATGCAATGACAAAAGCAAAGTCTCTTTTGAATGAATGTGAAGCATTTGAAGACAGAAACAAACCCAAACAAGAAGCTGACCCCCGAACTTATCGTAAAACCAGTCCAATTCCAGTTGTACCACCACAGAATGGTGGATTGCAGACAGCCAGTGGCAGAGGAGTAGCAGTTTCAGCTATGGCTCTCAAGAAAGCAGAAGCCCTGTTGAGTGAATGTGATGGTGTTGAGAATGAAAGAGAGACAAGACCAATGCATCCCAACAGTCCAATGTGTCATCCACCACCCATGAAGAGTGGTTTCTGGACTGCCAGTGGAAACAAAGTGTCTGTGACTGATGATGCAATGACAAAAGCAAAGTCTCTTTTGAATGAATGTGATGCACTTGAGGACAGAAGCAGACACAACCAAAAAGCTGACTCCAGAACTTATTGTCAAACCAGTCCAATTCCAGCTGTACCACCGCAGAATGGTGGATTTCAGACAGCCAGTGGCAAAGGAGTAGCAATTTCAACTATGGCTCTCCAGAAAGCAAAAGCCCTGTTGAGTGAATGTGATGGTGTTGAGAATGAAAAAGAGATAAGACCAAGTTCAATGTGTCATCCACCACCCATGAAGAGTGGTTTCTGCACTGCCAGTGGAAACAAAGTGTCTGTGACTGATGATGCAATGACAAAAGCAAAGTCTCTTTTGAATGAATGTGATGCATTTGAGAACACAAACCAACATAAACAAAAAGCAGACACTTTAAGAACTGGTCATCAGACCAGTCCAATTCGAAATTTACCACCACAAAATAATGGATTTCATACAGCCAGTGGCAAAGGAGTCGTAATTTCAGCCACAGCTCTTAAGAAGGCAAAAGCCCTATTGAGTGAACATGATGGGACTGAGGATGAAAAGGAAATAAGACCAACACATCCAAACACTCCAATTTATGATCCACGACCCAGGAATGATGGGTTTTCTGCAGCCAGTGGTAAGCCAGTGGCATTTTCAGCCAAGGCTCTCCAGAAGGCGAAAGCTCTTTTCAGTGACATCGGTGTCAATGCAGAGACACCAATTGTTTCAGACACAAAGAAGACTGATGAAGATGCTCATATTGCAGAGAAAATGAACAGCACTTTCACAACTGCAAGGGGAACAAAAGTCCATGTCTCCGAGAAAAATCTTTTGAAAGCAAAGAATCTTCTTAATACTGAGTGTCCTGATTCTGTAATTACTCCAAGGTCTTTATCATCAAACTCACTTGACACCCATATGTCTGATATGTCCAAAGTTAATGTTTTGAAGATAACTTCCAGCTCAGATCTTACCACAAGCAGTCAGAAAGAAGTGCCTGTCCAAGAAAATGCCCCTCATGTTGTTCCACCTTTTCTCACTTCACAAGAGACTGAAAATACAAAAGAAACTAGAAGAAATTCAGGTGAGGACAATCGCAGTTTCAGCAGAAGTGACTCTGTGTCAGAAAAGGCATCTAAAGAGGCATCTAAGTTCAAAGACGGTACAGAGCAAGACATTTTCCCAGACAGGCCTCGAGAGAAAAGGCCAACAGTAGTGGACTGTGGATTTAATCAGACCAGCAGCAGTGAAGCACATCAGTTCACAAGGAGAAATGGGTCATCCGTGCTAAACTTTCAATCACTTAACATCGGTGACTGCACTGACACCCAGCAGCAGTTCTTTGCACAGGAAGCCATGGACTGCACAAAGGCCCTGTTAGAAGATGAGGACCTAGCGGACCAGAGACTTGACATGACTTTAGCAGAGATGCCATTGCAAGATAATCCTGAGGCCAACAAACGATCTGGAGAGACACGAAAAGGAATAGGGAAAAGATCAGCAGAGGATGCAGATATGACTGGTAAGCAGCAATATTTGAACTTGAACTTTTGTTTCTAAAATACTCACCAAAGTAGCTATGATTGCTATGACTTTTTAATACAAAGTGCCACAAAGTGTCATGTTGCCCTTTCTGGAATGTTAAAGATGTGTTCTTTATCCACTCTTGTTTTTCTAATGATATCTACCATGGAGTTGCAGTAGCTAGTTTGCTGTGTATTATATTGACATACCCCTCACCAGCATTTCAGCTAACATGAGTTTGAGTTGATAGTGACCAGTTCTTGACTAGTGCAGGAAAAGTTCACTTATTTTTTGTTTATTTATTGGTTTATTTTTGTGAACTATTCCTTTAAATGCTGGTATATGATTCAATTCAATGAATGTGCAGGCCAAGCGTTAATGCATTACATGCATGACCATTAAGTGATGTTTGTCTTGCTGTTTTACAATATTCTAGGTCAGCCTCCCCTGAAAAGACGACTATTGGAAGAATTTGATAGAACTGCGGATGGTCCAAGAGGGTCAACGCTCCATGCTGCAAAAAGTTGTCCAGATGGTAAATCACTAACAGTGCTTCAAATTACCTGCATCATACATATGTTCTTGAATATCTGAAATGACTTTCAGACTGTATTTCTGCTTCATTAAGGTGTATCAAAAGACAGGAGGGTTTTCAAGTATAGCATCTCTCTTCATCCAAACATCACAAGGCCATTTGGGTAAGTCACCTGTGAAATGTTGACTACCGTATGTTTGTCAAGCAATTGGCGCAAAAGCTGTCGACCCATCGCCATCTAAATTTTTATCTTACAGAGATGGAAAACCCTATGTGGAAACCAGCTTGCAAAAGCCAGAGCAAATGTTGGCAAGACCAAATCCAACCCTTGGAGAAAGTGGACCTTCACATTCCAAGATGACAGTTTTTGTTCCTCCTTTCCAAAAGAAAATGAAGACAGAGACACTCAAGTGCGACGTGCCAAAGGACAAAGCAAGACCAACTTCTGTGTTTGTCCCTCCATTCAAAAAACGAACTGCAGTCAAAGAGAGCTCACCTCAGCCACAGACAAAGGAGGATAAATGCCAACATCTTTATGTAACGCCTAATAAAACCAACAGTTATGTCCCGCCCACTAAAACAACAAACATCCCTACAGAAGTAACTGATAGTAAAGGCAAAGAAGACATTCAGACATTGGGCTTACTTGACGCTGGTAATCTTGAGAGTGGTGAAAACGCTTCTTTTGGCCATGGAACAGAAGATTCTGTTAAAGAGGCATCGGGTGTAGAAGACAGATCATCTAGCAACCAAGGTAACTTGTTTGGGATACTGTCAGCATGATACACAGCATAAAATTATACATTCGAAAACTAATTTTTGTTCTGGTGTTCTATTAACAGAAATTGGTCAGAGCTTAGAGTTTGCACGGGACATGCAGGACATGAGAATCAGGAAAAAGAAGCGTCAGACCATACGAGCTCTGTCGGGGAGCTTGTATCTAGCTAAAACCTCAGGGGGGGCTAGGATCCCCCTAAAAGGTGCAGTAAATGGTCAATCTCCTGCCCTCCACACCCAAAAACAGGTACAACGTGCATTATAACTGGACTTTAAAGGTTTTTCTGGGTGTATATAACGCTCAAAGACTGATATTGCTCAATTGTTTCGTGCAAATTAACATTTGTGATATGTTTTTGTTCTTCAGCTCTATGGATATGGAGTGCATCGGCATGTGACTGAGATCACAAGCGAGAATGCACAATATTTTCGCTTCACTTTCCAGCAGTTTTTCAAACAGGAAGTACTCACAGAGAGAGGTGGTGTTCAGCTTGCCGATGGGGGATGGCTGATCCCCAAGAATGATGGGACCGCAGGAAAAGAAGAGTTCTATAGGTATCATCTTCACTTTTGGTTACTAAAATTAACTTTATTAAAATGACCAGAGTTTTAGAAACCAGATGTATTGTGGAGAATGTACTGAATCTCTGTCATGTCACCGTCCACAGAGCGTTATGTGACACCCCAGGTGTGGATCCTAAACTGATGAGTGAGGAGTGGGTATATAATCACTACCGGTGGATAGTGTGGAAACAAGCATCTATGGAGAGATCTTTTCCAGCGACAATGGGCAGTCTTTGTCTCAACCCAGAGCAAGTTCTCCTCCAACTCAAATACAGGTATGTAGCTGTTATTGGTAGAAGCAGTATTGGTTATATTTCAACATGAGCTCACAAGTCAAACTGGTATTATTTTACAATATAAACAATACAACATACATTTCCACAAACAAGCCTGCATATCACACAAAGCATGTGGCTTTTTGCCCAGGCTTTATAAATAGCTTATATTTTGCCACATAAAATCCACCTCCTTGGAAACAAATCTCAAGTCTTGTGTATCTAACCAAAAGAAAACTGGAATAAACATAAGTAATGTTAATAACAATAATAAAGCGTCTTCAGTTTTATTCTTAGATTTGTTTTTATTTTGTCAGATATGATGTAGAGGTGGACCACAGCCGTAGACCAGCTCTGAGGAAGATCATGGAAAAGGACGACACGGCAGCCAAAACCCTGGTCCTGTGTGTTTGCGGCTTTGTCTCCAGGGGTCACGACCCAACCAAACCGAGTCGGAGTGACGTCCAGAGCCCACAAGGTGCTGATTCCAAGGTGGAAAATCCAGCTGCAGTTGTTTGGCTAACAGATGGATGGTATGCCATTAAAGCCCAGCTGGATGTTCCGTTGACCGCCATGCTCCACAAGGGTCGACTGGCCCTCGGCGGGAAGTTGATCACCCATGGGGCCGAGCTGGTGGGATCCCAAGATGCCTGCTCACCTCTAGAGGCGCCTGAATCTCTCATGTTAAAGGTACTGTAAACACTCAAAGGCAAGCAAGTTGTTCTGTCTGTCCACAGGTGGAACAATGATAACAGGCTGAGTTATTGATCATTTATGTTTTCAGATTTGTGCCAATAGCAGCAGACTGGCACGATGGGATACCAAACTGGGATTTCACAAGGACCCACGTCCATTCCTGCTGCCTGTCTCCTCTCTGTACAGCAATGGAGGGGTGGTTGGATGTGTGGACATTGTGATATTGAGAAGCTACCCTATACAGGTGCGTTTTGTATAATGTCATCAATGTACTATGACTCCTGGAAGCCAATTTACAATAAGTTTGTCATTTTTTTCCCAGTGGATGGAAAGGAAACCTGATGGAGGCTTTGTGTTTCGCTGTGACCGTGCAGAGGAGAAAGAAGCGAGACGCTTCAACAACAGCAAGCAGAAAGCCATGGAGATCCTTTCTGCCAAGATTCAGGCAGAATTTGAAAAGGAGGAGAAAGGTACACTGTGTGTTGTTATTGAGTATGTAAAATACACGCTAAAATGGAATGGTTTTAACAAGTGCTGATCTTCAGGTACTAACAAACCTCGAGGTAGAAGACGGACGCTCAGTCGTCAGGATATTGAGAGTCTGCAGGATGGAGAAGACCTACATGAAGCAGTGGAGAATGATCCAGTTTACCTGGAGGTAAAGATATACATTGCCTTTAAATGCATGGGGTTTTTCTGTTGGCGGGGTTTCTCGTAAATGCAGTTCATAGATTACAGTGTACTTATGCAAAATATCTTGTTGCACAGTATTGTTCAGTTAATTTGTGTAATTAAGAGAATTTTAATTGCATGTTTTCTTTTTTTGTGTGGAAGGCTCATTTGAGTGAGCAACAGTTGGAGACTTTACACTCCTACAGGCGCTCTCTGGCAGAGAAAAAGCAGGCTGAACTGCAGGAACGGTACCGCCGAGCCCTAGAGGATGCACAGGAGAGCGAAGGAACCTGTCCCAAACGAGATGTGACCCCTGTATGGAAACTCTGCATTGCTGATTCCAGGGACCAACTTGGCAGTAATGGTGTGTCTTGATATTTCTGTCCAGCTACTGTATACTGATAAATTACTTTGTCTAATGTTGGCCTTGTATATAAACAACACAAATACAGATGAAAGGGCAGTTATTAGATCCACAAGTTGTAAGGCTTTTTATTAAATCCAGTGCGTTTCTGTTGTCGCTCTTTTGCATATATTGCTGAACTTTGGAAGTGATGGGCTTTGAAATCCAGTTTTCTCCTGCTTTCAGTTTACCTACTGAACCTTTGGCGACCATCCACGGATCTGCTGTCTTTGCTTAAGGAGGGATGTGGGTTCAGAGTCTACAACCTCACCACCTCTGATGGAAAGAGACGAGCTGGTTGCGCAACCATTCAGCTCACTGCCACAAAGAAAACACAATTTCAGGAGCTACAGGTACTGTGAAAACAAATTACAGATAACACATGCATGGTTATTTGAATAAAATGGTAAAAATATTTTCTCTGGCATATTATATGTGTTGTTATTCAGGCTTCCCAGGAATGGTTTTCAACCCATTTCCAACCAAGGGTATCTGCCAATTTTCTGGATCTTCACAATCCAGAATTCCACCCAGTGTGTGGAGAGGTTGATCTTGTTGGATACATCATTGCCATCACAGATGGACAGGGTACATGGTGTTTTCTTTTCCTTCATTTTCTGTATTGGTTAGGAAAGTTTTACTGTATTTATTGAAAACTTGTAACCACTTCTCAATACAGGTTCCTTCCCAGTGTTGTACCTGGTTGATGGGAGGCTGAACTTTGTGAAAGTATGCTGCTCCAGCAGTTTGGCTCAGTCTGCCTTGGAAGACATGGTGAAGCCACTGGTACTGGTGGCTCTGAGCAACGTTCAGCTGGGAGCTCAGTCCTCCTCTCCCATTCCCACCCTGTATACTGGAGATCTAACCCTCTTCTCTACAAACCCAAAGGAAGCCCATCTACAGGAAGCCGCCACTCAACTCAGAAATTTGGTCGAGGTACAGTACAATCCAAGACTTTTAAAGCTACCAAGCTACCAATTTTTTTTTTACCTTTAAAAATTTTGCTTAAATGGTAACAAACCAACCATGATCAGAATTCTTATCACACTTTGCACATATAGCCTTGTATAATGGTCATTTTTAGGTCAAGTGTGAGTACCTACATGTGATGTGCTAATGATCAGATGCCAAAATTATTGTTGAAATGCCCAGAAATAGATGAAATCTTTGCACCGTCTCTTGGCCTACATGTGTGCACTCGAGTTTTTGTTTGCTTTGTCTCCCCTCCTCTGTCCCAAAGGCTACTTTCCTAGTGTCTAAATAAAGATCGAACTCATGCAGCACATATGTTTTTAATCTTATTTTTCAAGTCGAAAAGTAAAAGGCTAAAGAAAGGGCGCTGACTTTCATCCTGTGATTTCAGGATCATGAAAATTTCTTTACAATTGCTGAGGAGAGGCTTTCGGATTTCGTCCCGTCCAACTGTCTGAGCACCAATTCTTCTTCAGCTCCTCAACCAAGAACTCCAGGTTGTAGAAAAGATGGAAGACAAGACACAAGAACCTGCGTGAGTTTTTTGTTTTACTTTTTTAAATATTTCTCCTATTTTGGGGCATGTTTATTGTATTTGCTTTATACTACCAATTCATCCTGTTAAATATTTTTGTTGCTGTAGGTTGCACCTCAGCAGCCAGTCAAAAGCTCTGGAACTTTCACGCCTTTGAGCAGGAAACTCCCTCCAGCAAACTCTTCATCTGAAAAAAACCCAAAACTTTTGAAGAGGAGGAGAGCTCTGGAGTATCTGTCTCGCGTTCCCTCTCCACCGCCAGTCTGCCATCTGGGCACAGCGCCTTCTCCATGTGTTAATAAGACATTCAATCCCCCTCGGAGGTCTGGGACACCTTGCACTTTAAAAACTGTACAGACTCCAGCTCGCAAATCTGTTGTTTTACCTCCTGAGGATCGATGGGTGAACGATGAAGAACTGGCCATGATTGACACTCAAGCGTTGCACACTGGCAATTTAAGTAGGTAGACGATGTGCTATGGTGTGTAAATATCCCATCGACTGAGTGAGTGTGGGTGTTCTCCATGGACCGAGCTGTTGTTTCTGTGGTTATTTTGTTGTCTCACTGGACTCATTAAAGAGATGAAATCATTTCATCACCCCATGCTATTTTTTTAATCCTTACTATTCAATAAATTAAATATATTAACAATATATATTTATGCAGTTAGGCTCTATGGTCACCCATACCTGCAGTTTTTTAGATATGGAAAATAAGTCAATTTACTGAAGTATTGTAGTTATGTACGGTTTTGAGGTATTTACGTATTTCTATTTTATTAGATTTTAATTTTAACTCCACTACATTTCAGAGGGAGATACTGAGCTATTTTTTTCTCCAGAACATTTTTTCATAGCATTCGTTACTAGTTAATGGCATTTATTACTAGTTAGGACACTCACAGAATACACTTTCAGATATAAAACATCAGATAAGCTGATAAAACATGATTTATCCAGTAATATTTGGAGTAGTTACATTTCATGTTGCCAGAATTACATATTATATTGAAATAAATTTTACATGTTAATGCATCAACAACTTAACACACTGAAAGCTTAATATATTACAGCAAACTTTTGCATACTTAGGCCCACTTGACCATCATGGTTTAGCTACACAATTTGAGTACTTATTCCATTTGGAGAAAAATAGCTATTTGAAATGGAATGAGTAGAATAGGCATTGCTGTCCTGTCCAAATCCATTTCATGATACAGAACGGTGGCAATACCAACAGCTGATCTGTAGGTGGCGACACTGTTATTTTTGACCTGTTTTGAACTCACGAAGAAGAATGATTTCAGTTCCGTCAACACAAGGCATGGAATTTGGATGTCAGGTGTTCGTTGTAAAAATGTTTACTTTTGTCATTACTATAGCCTGAAACAATACGGTAAGCATATATTAATAACATTTATATTCATTTTGTTATAACTAAGTTAGTTGCAAGTAACGTAACGTAAAATAAGTGTCACCGTTGGTGGTTTAGCGTTAATTTGTGGTTAGCTTAGCTTGCTTCCAGTATATTGTATTTAGCCCGTTAAACGTTTAACCTACAATTCAGCAGCCGGTAGCTTTTGGAATGGCGTTCAAGATATTAACCAGGATTTTCCTCTTATCTCCTGTAGATGTCTCACAGTGATTTTCCCCTATACGTCCGCTCACGATGGAGGTTTCATTGAGGAATAGTGAAAGTAACGTGACAAATCACAATGAAGATGAATCAGCTGACCCAAAACAGATGAGCAGTGACAGCAGCAGCGTAGACGAAAATGTGAGAGACCGTGTTTTAAAGGAGGTGGGATCGACCAGCTCCACGTTCATAGGTCCAGCCTGTCGTGCAGAAACAGTCGCAGCCAAGCCTGCCATTGAAGATGCATTGAGTGAGTTTTACAAAGAGCTTGAGAAGACTGATTCAACTGATGGTATCCATGTCAGCCCAGCGGAAGATACAGGTGTTTATCATCCACCCAAACCTCTGGAAAACTCTACTAGTAAAGATGTACATGACACAGATTTGAGGAACAGTGATAACAGGACCAGATATTTAGAAACTGATGTTTGCCAGAAAAGCATTGGACAGAAACGCTCACCGTGGCCGCATTGGTATCAGAATGAGCCATACCACCCTGGAAGACCGAACCCAAACATGGATGTGATCCCTGGTAATGCTGCCTCCATTCAAAATCAACGGCGTCCTCCTCCACCATTGAAGAGACCACCACATCCTAGATTTCACAAACCTCCCTACAGTCGCCCACCGCCTCCATCTGCATTCCCTTGTCCACAAGACTCGTTCCCACACATGAATCATAATTGGAGAGGCTCTGGCATGACAAACCAATATAACAATGAATTGCATTTTCCACCAGTTTGTAGGTTTCCACCACCTAATGAATGTAGTAACCTTTCTCAGGATTTTTATGGAGATTCTTCTCAGCACTCTGACAGGGACAGATGGGGTTATGACACTGATTCAAATGTTAATGTTGGCTGGTCTCCACATGCAAATGAGGGATGGTCTCAACAAGATTCTGACTGGCAGCATAGATCGGATGCAAGAAACAAACCAGAGGATGACCAGAAACCTTATAATAAAGCATATGACTATGACTTTTCCTTGGTGCTCATTTTGATGAGGGGGTTGCCAGGGTCTGGAAAAACTACACGGGCTAAGTAAGTCTATGTGCACTCTCAATAATACATTATTTTGACCAGAAAAGTCTCAAAATTAGTTTGTCAGCCTCAACGTGTTGCTTCTTAACTAAAACTAGTGTACTACATGTATTTTCTTTGTACACATTCCCCTGCCCTGAGCATTTTTTGTTTTTTTCTCACAGGGAGTTGTTGTCCTCCGGTCCCAGTGGGTTGATATTGAGCACAGATGACTACTTTGCTCACAGAGACAGCTACGTCTATGACCCCAGCCTGCTTGGTGTGGCACATGAATGGAACCAGAGACGAGGTATTGTCTCCTGAAACCCCCATGTAGGCTTAATTGTGATGCTAGAAATTATTTCCAGGTCATTAAAATATTTGTATCGCATCATCGCAAAGCATTTATTTATTTATTTTGGTTTGGACAGACTTTTCAGCCTGTATGCTGATGGTGTTTTCAGATGTAAAGAGCTGCAGTGGTCTCAGCTAAAACAGCATGAAGGATTAGCTGTAGTGTTGTCAAGTTTAGAGAAACGGGCCACTGCAACTCCTTCGCTAGTTGCGAAAATGAGCGCCATCATCACCATCAACCACAAGAGGTTTCACTGCAAAGCTCTGAGATAAATATGAATCAGCTTAGATGAAGTGCATAGCAGAGTTATGCATAAAAAATGGTTTGAACCTAAATGTCTTTTAGTGCCATGCCAGAACGTGGCTCAGTTTTTTTTTCTTTTATTTTGTTTTTGTCCTTAATCGTCTTTCAGCTAAAGAAGCTATGAATAAAGGCCATTCTCCTGTAATCGTTGATAACACAAACATCCAAGCTTGGGAAATGAAACCGTACATCAAAATGGTGGGTGTTGCTTTTACATATTATTGAATGTTTAGTTTAATTTAGTTAGTTGTATGTTTATAGGATAAGGTACTTAAACAGGTATATTTTTATGTGTTAAGATATATTTATCTAGGCAAGCTTTTGGATGTCTATGAATGAGATTTTCTTATCTGCCTGGTTGTTTTACACTGTCAAAAGAGAGTAGGCAGAGCAAGTTTTTTTTTCATGGCATTTAGGTGCACTGGCTGTGTTTTTATGCTTTTGACAATAAACAACTACTTAACTACTTTTGCTATTTCAAATAATGGCCAGATGCATAGGACCCAATGAAAAATGTCCAAATTGTTTCAGGCCCTGGAGAGAGGATACACAGTCCACTTTCATGAACCTGACACCAGCTGGAAATTTGATCCTTTTGAGCTAGAGAAGTATGTCCATATTTCTGGTCATATTTTATATTTACAATTTTATATTTACACAACATAGACCTTGAGAAATTAGTCAAGAGCATCACTTCTTAACATGACAACCTTCATGTGTGCCCTCCAGGAGGAACAAACATGGCGTGCCTCAGGAGAAAATCGCCCAGATGTTGGATCGCTTTTCGTGTCCCATATCAGTAGACATTGTCATGAGTTCACAAGAGCCGCCTCATGTAAGCCAGAGACACCGAAAACAACAGAGGAGGAGTAACAGCCGAGATTTCTACTAATTTCAACAAGAGCTGAAGCACTGCAGATTTGCAATAATATGAATATTACCAGCAATTTCTACTTGACTTAAATAATTTGTATTTATAAAACAGAAGCTGAATATATTTTGTCTATAGAACCTTTTGATAATATCGTTCTTTCTGAGAATTTTGCCAAGAAAACAAGACTTGAATGGGCATTGTTTTGTTGTTTGTTATTTTATTTTGTATTGAATAGTATTACCTCAAGATTGTCCTTGAGTGGTTTGTGTGTTCTGTACAATATACAACAATACACAGAACATAGAAGTTGTCCTTGTCTCTCTCTTGTCATATTCCTGTCTCAATAAAATATCACTTGGTGGGACACATTGTTTATCCATGATTCTCTGAAATCAGCAGAGCAGCTGCAGGGATTCACAGTTTTAAACAGTCATTTTACCATTTTGGTTTGTATGCAAACATGTTTCCATTTTGAAGCAGTAGAATATATGTTGTTTCTTCCTCATACCTGCAAGGGGCACCATAATGCAATGATACATTACAGTCTCCTAAACTGTGCCCTGCAAGATGAGCTTCGACTGCCACATTCATCCTTGGATTTGTGCATGTTGCTCTAATCCAAATTGCTTCGCTGGTGTGCTCAGAGGATTTGCTGTGCATTGTATCATCTATACAGCTGTGCAGCTGCTGCCAGTGGACAAAATGTCTATATTCTCGCTCTTAAGTACCCTCCTGGAAGTGCTGCATGGATATACAGACTGTAGATCCATACAGACTGATTTTTTTTGGTCTGTGATCTACTTTAGTGTCACACATTTGGAAAAAATACTTTCCTCCACAAAATGTGAGTCTCTGAGGAAATTAAATTCATGTAGGGCAGATAAGCTATTCAGAGAAATACCATGCAGACATGCTTCCAGAAAGCTTCATTTTTTGGTCAGAATATTTACAATAACATGGGTGTCTGATTTTTTCCCCTTCATTTTAACTTTTTTCAGAAGTGTAGCATAACAAAGCAGTGCTAGATTGGGCACAGAATAAATGTAAACAGTGTTCAGTCATGGTAAATACCCTTAAGTTTTCATGATACAATTGGGAAAAAAAAACATGATTAGCCCACTAGACTAGACACCTAGACCACAGCTCTGTAGAAAAGAGATATAGAGACCTAGCAGAGTGAAAAGCTCTGAAATAGAATAACAATGACAGTGAAGAGAGCCATGTCTAGGACATTCATTATTGTATCCCACAGGAAATCACATTGTTTGCCAGCATGTTCCCTCTGGTATTCATTAAACCAGCAGAGAAAGGTGCTGTTTTGTTGGCTTTATCAATGTCTCCATGATTTCCAGTCAGCAAAGCTCTATCTTTGTTGACTTAATTATTTTCCCCCTGACCTCACACTGCTTTTGCACTCAAACGAACGTCTATTTGAACAGGAAGATGTAAAGCAGTCTATGTTGTATACCACACAGTATAAACCACACTGAACATATATAGTACAATATAGCACAATATATGTACTTGGCTATGCTATATGTGCACATGATACAGTAACTGCATATAAGAAATAAGACCTTGTTGCACATTTGTTTTCATTGCATTTAATTTTCAGTAAAACAGAATATTGGGAGAAGCTTTCCGTAATAGATCTGGGTTACCTTTCCTGGTTTCTGGTGCACTCCATCCCTCACATTATGCACACTGCACTATTGCATGTTTAAAAATAGCACACAAGTGGGGAACATCTAAAATTGGATGTGCAACAACTTCAACATTTTTTTAAGCCAAATAAGACCTGGTTCTGGGCAAGGCATGATACTGAAGCCATACAACACTGACAACCACCTGATCGTGCTGGACCAACTTTATACTTGATTTGGCAGCATCATAATAAGCAAAATCAATCTTTGTTAGTCTGCAGTCAATGTAACCATGACTGAGCTAACTTCATTTTTCATTATAATGATACCAATATTATCTAGTTTTGCAGAAGTTGAGTTTGCAAGGGGTTCAGTGTGATGCTGTCAACTCGACTGAATAACGACGGAGACTGCAGTACTATGTGCTTTTGTTCCTTAACATCACTGACCTTGATCCTCACTATCCCTTTCCTGCACACTTGGAAGCTGACCTTTCACAGTCCGTGGAATAATGTTGATTTTACTTCCACAGTATCAGGTCAAGGCCTCAAACACCCTCGGTTAAGGAGAAGCTGTAGAATATCATTAGATGTTGTTGTAGATGTTGGGGAATATTGAAGTACATGGTTTGCATTGGATAAGAATAATAATAATAATAAAAAATGGTGCTGTTGTCTGTTTGTAACTGTAAAAGAATAAGAGCATCACTTTTGATTTTAAAAAAAATACTGTAATTACTCAAAGACATTTGAAAACAAATTTTGGCATTAAGACATATATTATTTACATGTGAAAATAACAGATGACTTTAATAAGGCTGTTCCAATCAGCCTTTGAAATAGAATAACATTCAATAATAGCACAGCTACAATTTTATCTGTGTAATTTATAATCTTTAATGAAAACAAGGCAACAAATAGTTCCTACACCTTCCTGACTTGTGATGATTAATTCACAGTTTCACAGTTTATCACATTGTTAATGATGTATTCGATTGTTTTAAGGCTCTGATTGCATTCATGTAAATACTCAGTGTCAGCTAATATGATCTCAAAGGAAGGAGGTACATCATCAATTTTAATGACTTTTTACTTTTTCATCAGTCATCTGTTTTAAGAGCAATGAAAGCAATTTAAAAAAGATGGATTAAATCTTTCTATCAGTGAAGTTTAAGTTTATCTACCCTTGCTCTGATAAAGGAGTCTAAGGTCTTTAAATGGGTCTCACTAAGATCACCACATCGTTGTGTGAAAGAATCAGGTGGAAAACAGTTGAAACCGTCAAAAGAGCTTTGAAATGGGCTATTTTTCAGTAAGTCATATTACTGATTGGTAATGCAGCCCTAACTTTAATAAAGCAATAGCAATATAAGCCATTTTGAACAGTTTAAGCATATCATCATTTTTTTCTAGTCTGCAGCACTGGTCTTAAGAAATTTTCAGGAGGGGAAACTAAAAAAAAAAAGGCACATTAATAAAAAGCTGGCCACATGTACCAACCCTAAAGGAGATGGAAAAAGTGATTCATTGAATGAGGATTTTGATTTCAGCCATAATAGTGCAGCAAAAAACTCTGAAACAGACTTTATGTAAGATATTACTCAGAATTATTATTTCTCATTAGATTTGTTTGAGTGTAATGGCCTTTATAGACTTCTAGAGGCAGAATGATTCATTCATCATCGTCAACATATTTAGTGCAGAATAGGGCCGTGCTGATAATGCTCCGTTTATGATTTTCTTCTCTACATGATACACGGCTCTTATTATAATCCTGTCAATATTTGGAGTAGAAATTATGATAACAGCTGGTCTGTGATGGAATAAGTTTGGTTTGGGCTACTTGCTGCTTTAAATTAAGACTGGATCAGTAAATGAGGAAGTGTGTTGATACTTTGGTATTAAATTGTGGCAGTGATTTGTGTACATTTGTACTCAGTTGGCATCTTGTATATTGTTACATCTGTAAGAGATCAGTGATATTACTTTACATGTTTTAGTTCCACAATGCATATTGTGACTTTTTTGTATCACAATCTATTCTGTCACGATATAGACTACTGGTACATGCCTGGCACAGAATGAACAGATGGAATAATCTCTTTGGAGATGATCAAAAAACAGAACAGAGTGATTTTCACAACATAGAACAGCATGACAGCAGCTTGCAATATCAGTGAAATCAAAGCCTGCTCTTTGAAATCCTCGAGCTGTTCATCATCCAGGAACTTGACACAGGTGTGAGTTGGAGCATAATTTATGACACAAGTGAACATATACACACACCCACACACACCCACACACACACACGCACACACACACACACACACACAAAGGTGTGATACAAGCTGTTCTGTAACAGCTAAGGTTATTTCCATGAGGAAACAAGGAAACAAGACTATCCTGTTTTAGAAACTGAGCCAACTGTAAGGACTTTTTGACTGTTTGACTTATTGCAGGAAAGCTTTTATTTAACATGCAGTTGCTACACGCACAGATAAGGAGAGATTTAAGCTCATTCAGAAAACCACAAGGTTTGTGGTTTGTATTGGTTGTTATTGTGATTTTATTTTTAAACTTTGATTGAACTGTCATTTTTGTTAAATTTACTGTCAGTTTTAATATTTTTACTCCATTATTGAATATACAGCGCCTATGTTGGTACTGAACATGAAGTCCTTTGCACACTTATTCATATTTCTGTGTAGGTGGCAATGGGAGACAGTGAGGTCAAAGCCTTGAAAAAAAAAAAATCAAAATAAACACCCACACACTGCGCAATGCATGTTCATTCTGATGACAGTTTTAATACCCAAACACCAATGCATTTTCACCAGGAATGTGTAACCACAATGTGCAAGAATCTGTTTGAAATCTGGGTCACATCTCAACAAACCTCACTGGGATTTAAGCCATCAGAGGGACTCTTCTCCCAGAGTTCCTTGCTTCACTATCAGATAGGCCCAGCAGCCCACAGCTGCTGTCATTGTGGGAGTTAACAAATCCTTTTCTAGTTCATAAAGCTCTCAGCAAGGGTACGCCAGCTATAAACTGCAATTTGGTCAACTGCTCCGCAGTGATACAATATCCTGTTGTGTTTAACAACAGGATGTCAGGAAATGGGAAGGTCACAAGTTTCAGAGACATAGTGTATGATGACTGAATAGTCTGAACCTAATGTTTTGGTCAGAGTCTCAGTGTTTGTTCAAGTGTGTTTGAAACTGACATACAGCAAAAACACAAAGATTTAGGTAAAACAGTAAGCTTTGGGCCAGGTTGCAGTTTTATATAAAAAAAGGTTGGTTTCTGTCAGTTTGAACTCAACCAACAACATTCTTGCCTCCAGCGCAACTCTTCCTCCAAGAAATGTTTATATAAGTTAAACAGCATTCTGCAGGCTGAGGGCTGTCACGACTAACAGGCCTTGAAATGATCTGAATTCTTGATTTGAATAGACTGAACAGAGTGATGGAATCGAGGTTGACAGTAATGGCAGCGATGTGGAGGTGGAGGTTTGCCGAGTCACTGCTGTTTGTCAGCCACTCTGCCTCAGCTTGTCCTGCACACCTGGATCTTCATGTTAACAGTTTCCAATCACATGAAGGAGTATGAAGGAGGCCGCTGCAGGAACAGTATGTGTGCTTTTGAAGATGATAAAGGAATACTTCACCCCAAAACTATATATTTTGAATCATTTTGAGAGTAAAAGTTTTAACTGCATGCATGGTTTCAAACATTAGTAATTTCTGTTAGACTGGAGTTGATGAGCAACTGATTCAAATTCTCAAACTCTTGGTCCAGCATACTCCCAAGTCTTGACTCTCCATTCGTACGCTCAGTACGGCTAAAATAAATCATTTTCGGAAAATGCTGCCATGCACCTGCGTGCGCGACTGGCATGACAGCATTGTACAGAAATGGTTTACTCAGCAATGTTTTAGCAAAAGTGCTCCCGTTTTGGATGTGCTGAGCAAACAAAAGGAGAGTCAGGAAGTGGTTATGCTGCACAAAGACTTTGAGAATTTTAAATGGATGTTTATATGTCCTTTGTGCTGTTTGTCAAAGTCCAAGTTCAAGACAACTCAGGGTAAATAGATAATAAATATATAGTTTTGGGGTGTGCAGAGCGTTTGTGATCATATATGGGATGTGTTTTGATACACCATCAGTCTCTGCCACTAAGCAGGAAGTTGATCTTAGAGACCAAATGGACAGCCCAAATCAGTGCCTGGACTGTAAACAGTAGGTTGAAAAGGGCATGATGCACATTTGGAGACAGAGAACAAGAAAACCAAGACCTGATAGGACTAATTCTGGTATTTTTTGGCAGTTCAGATCTACTTAGTTCATTTCTATGCATGCATCTTTTAGATCAGGATGGAGAAGAAGCACTAAGTTTATTCTAAGCTCATGATGAAGCTTTTACTTTAAATGAGGAAGCGGTACATCATAAAGGGATGTGAAGTGACTGCCAGTCAGCAGTCACTATGATGGCAAATATCAGTCATGTTTCATAAAAACTTCAATTTTATCACTCATCAGTTTTCCTGAAAAGACGTCAGTTTAATGCTTCATGTGATTTGGGTTTTCGGTTACAAAAAAATGACACCTCATAGATTTATGTCAGCTTAGAAAGGTGGTGGTTAAACTATTTAGGTGAGTTTGCCCTCACTACATCCCCGTTGGGGCCTTCAGTTGTAGAAATTGAGCTTAAAACCTCTTAATTTACGGAGGGATGGGGCGTAAAATTGATTATGTGAAATGGTGTTTTTTTTTTCCTTGTGGGGACCGGCTAGAGGTCACACTTCGCCCAACTTCATATTCACCACTCCATCACCGGTTGCAGAGCTGACATAAGCGCTCCATCTGATGAATCGCTTGTTTTCTCATCAGCCCCAGGTCTGTTTATTGTCGTGGTCACGTGAGGCTGTTAGCCAATGCTATAGCTGCACAGCGTGTCATTTTTACACACGGAGACAGTCAGCTGCGTCAAGTTGCACACAATCAGACCGGAAGTACGGCCACTTGGCCTTCAAAACAAACGTCACTTTTGCCAGGAGAGTAAGTAGTGACCCACAATGTCAAAAAAAAAAAAAAAAAGTTCATCAAAATATTCACCGAAACAAGGACATTATGGAGAGAATCTGGTTGTATTATAGATACAAAAACGATTACATTGATGTGTAAATTAAAGGTAAAATAATCATTCTTTAAAATAAGAAAATGTTAAAAATGACAAATGCCCATCACAAAAAAAGAGTATTCATAATAACATGAAATAGAGAACAAAAAGTAAACTTCATTTGTGAAGCTGTAACTAGCAACTTTTTGGTATTGGTAAATTCTTAAAATTATTATTCGATTACCAAATTTTAATAAATTTTCTCAGTCAATTAATTGACCAATTGTTTCAGTCAAAACAACAAAAGCATGCATACGCACATACACACAAAAACACACAAATTGCAATACTCTTTGCAGTGGGTTTTATTTTTAAATTTGTGACCCAAAAATTTTATTTATGTTCTGCTAGCTTGACACTTCTCTGCCAGTTCCTCTCAAATTCAGAGGCCCATCCATCCTGCCAAGAATAGAGGAAATGAGATTTGCTCTCACATAAAAAATAAATAAAAATAGTCTTCAACCAAAAATACGGAGGTCCTCTTATAGCTGGGGAACAAAGATAGGTTGAAGAAAAATAAAAACCAAAGTTCCAGGGGAATCCTTAGGCCTGCATTAAACCTAAATATGGATCAGGCTAAACTCCAGCTATTAAATAGATAGTGAAACCCTCTGGTACATGGGATAACTGTAAGTGTAATTTTCATTAGACTATTTACTTAAGACTACTTTAAGGATGGGTAAACTTAAAGTTATCTTTGATGTTTGATTGTCTCGTATCAACAAAATCTAACCTATTTCAGTGTTTTTTCACCCTATACAGACCGGTTTCCCTCCTAGCTGTATTGACACATTCGCCACTTATTTTGAAAGCTAATACCGGAAGTCATACTTCAGGCAACATGATG
>OMLF01050460.1:103326-130751 GCA_900302615.1 Holocentrus rufus
CCGAAACAAGGACATTATGGAGAGAATCTGGTTGTATAATAGATACAAAAACGATTACATTAATGTGTAAATTAACGGCAAAATAATCATTCTTTAAAATAAGAAAATGTTAAAAATGACAAATGCCCATCACAAAAAAAGATTATTCATAATGACATGAA
Source organism: Holocentrus rufus (assembly GCA_900302615.1). Taxonomy (NCBI): domain Eukaryota; kingdom Metazoa; phylum Chordata; class Actinopteri; order Holocentriformes; family Holocentridae; genus Holocentrus; species Holocentrus rufus. Next base: position 103,488 of record OMLF01050460.1, read on the forward strand.
ATAGAGAAAAATTGGTTATGGTAAATTATTAAAATTATTATTCGATTACCAAATTTTAATCAATTTTCTCAGTCAATTAATCGACTAATTGTTTCAGTCAAAACAACGAAAACATGCATACGTGCATACACACAAAAACACACAAATTGCAATACTCTTTGCAGTGGGTTTTATTTTTAAATTTGTGACCCAAAAATTTTATTTATGTTCTGCTAGCTTGACACTTCTCTGCCAGTTCCTCTCAAATTCAGAGGCCCATCCATCCTGCCAAGAATAGAGGAAATGAAATTTGCTCTCACATAAAAAATAAATAAAAATAATAAATATAAAATAAATAGTCTTCAACCAAAAATATGGAGGTCCTCTCATAGGTGGGGAACAAAGATAGGTTGAAGAAAAATAAAAACCAAAGTCCAGGGGAATCCTTAGGCCATTATCAACAAAATCTAACCTATTTCAGTGTTTTTTCACCCCATACAGACCGGTTTCCCCTCCTAGCTGTATTGACACATTCGCCACTTATTTTGAAAGTTAGTACCGGAAGTCTTACTTCAGTCAACATGATGGTTGACTTGACTGTTGTAGCACTCATCGAACCATACATTTGATACAGTCCGGTGGCCAGTAAAGCTGCTGGCGGACAGTCATATCAGGCAGTGGCTTTATGCAGCTCGGTGCAGCCAACATTGTCCGTCGTTATCATGTTGCCGCTGATGTGCTCAGCGCTGCAGCGTCGAGCACGCGCTTCTGATTTATATGACAGATCGATTGTATAGATTGAATATAGAGGGGGAACTTTACCTTCAGCGACCCGAGAGGAGGCGGATAATTGCATGGCATTTTACATATTGTGCGGTAAGTGGCTTTGCATTTCGGCAGCTCAATAGTGTGTAGGAGAGGATGGGCAAGTATTGACATAATAATAGGAGTTGCTGCAGCACGATACACATTCAAATTTACTATACACCTTTGTTAATCGGACCACTGTTTTGTGTTCTTCTACTTTTCAATTTATGCCTTAGGCTAGAAAAACTTTAACGGGACAAAAAGTGATAGGAGACGTGAATCTGACAGAACTCGCCTCTTATGAAGGAAGTGTTTCACAGAAATTCGGTGGAAAAGTGCTTATTTGTAAGTGCTTGCACTTATAAATGGGATGGACTTTTATTTTGAGTCATATTTTGGTGTGATCAAAAATGTGTTTCCAATATCCAAAATGAATGAATGCTAGCTACGTGTTTAAATACACTGTTGGCCAATTTGTGTACATTTTAAAACCCATCTCTTAACATAATTTTTAATATATACATATAGATCTATTCATTTATTTTGAAGAATGGGTAGGCCAGTTTTCATTATCTGATTTAATCAGAGCAATGAAAGGAGCTCCAAACAGTGAGTAAGTGGACAGTTTAACAGTTTAGTACTTCTCTCAGCACATGTTGATGTTGAGTCATAAACTGGCACGCATGATGGGTTAACCTGTTTTCTGTGGCTGCTTTTATTCACACAGTGCTTAGTGGCAACTGTCAGAGTTACTGTCTAGGTCCCTAATAAGAAAAGTCTATTCTTCATATTACTACCTCTAATCACACAAACGCTGCCAAAGGTGTGACCTGTGAGTTCAAACACTGTAATTGTGCTTCATGAATATTTGTTTAAAGTTTAATATATGCAGGTTCATGCATTGAATTTCGCTGGAACCCAGCTGGCTACTCGTGTAGATTGCTGTGAGGGTAATATGTCTGAATCAGTCTGTCTCATCTGCCATATATTATCACTAACATATCTGCCAGCACATTATATTATGGGGCTCACCTATTGAGAAATTTGCAAACAGGAGATTTTACAGCGAATCAAAATATAGCTGCAACATCTATCTTTGTCCTTTCGAGGGAATTTCCTATCTAAGATAAATGTCAGTTTGCCCTACATTGCCTCTGCCTTGAGATTTAATTTTAGTCCCCATTGTCAGTCAGAGGCAGCGCTCTGCGCCTCACAGCTGCTGGTTACATAATGTCAGCTGAGTGTCATAGTTTAGAGAGGAGAGGGGGAAACTCAGGCGGAATTGAGCATTGACAATACTGAAGGAGGCCAAATTACGATGTTACATAAGAGATGTTTTCCTCCTATTGGCGGGGATGGTGGTCTAGAAATAGGTCTGAGTGAGGATGGGATGCTACACACTATTAACCAACAGACAGTGCTGAGAAAAGGTGCAACTGCCAAGATCTGCGCACAGTTTGAAGCAAGAAATACTTGAATTTTATGCTGCTTTTGAGCTCCCCGGCACAGGTTGTCACAGGCTGCTAACATCCTGTGTTCAATGTTCCAAGTAAAGTTCACAGCGTACGCTGGCACACAGTGCAGACATTATACCTGCAGTTACATTCAAGGACAGCGCTCTGATGTCTCTCAGGAGAGGAGGGGGGGAAGTCTGGTTCGCCTTCTGGTTAGCCTCATCAGGAAAATGCACTGAGGCATTGCATGATTCATTACGATGCATTGTACTTTGGACTTGTTATTATGTATGTCTTTGTAGACAGGCACTCAACTGACAATCTAAAAAAAAGAGTGCATTGTCAGATGTGAAAAGCCTAATCTCACCACTTGAATCTGTTTTACATTTCAATTGCCACTCTCAGTTGTGATCTAATAGTACTGACCAAAAACAATCAAAAATTCTCAGCAGGTTATCACATTATACTGCAGATGGAGCTACTGGCAATGTTAGGTACATCATAGCAAGATATTACACACCATGTAATGGAAGATAAACCAGAATGGCATTAATATTCTCTTCTACAACATAACGTCATTATTTTGTGGAAGAGAAAGTAACTGCTGGCATATTTACAAGATAACATCATGAATTATAAAGATGCTTCAAACTGCAGCAGTGTATTGATTGTGAACCATTGTAACTAGTGTTGATGCCTGCTGATGGTGGGCTGGCGCTGACAACTATAGCGATTTAACATCAGGAGGGAGTTTTTGGTACAGTTCACATGTTGGATGCCAAGGAGGGAAACTGACATCATGCATCTCTACTGGCTATATTTAGTTCTAACAGAGGAGCCCTGTTTTTGCCCCATAAATTACCAACTTATTGAACATTTACAGAACTCACATTGAAAAAAATCATGAAAAATAATATCTTTATTTAATTAAATTATGATTTATATATGGAAAAAAAGTCTTTGTTACATTTAGGCTAAGCCCTTTCTCACCAAGTTTCGAATGCAACCATCACAGGATGATATAAAGTCTTTCCTTGGTGTGTTAAATGATTCAGTGCATTAATCCAACCAAAATAATCAAATTTGGAGGTAATTAAGCAGCACCTATGTTAACAAGTAATATTTCTGCTGAATTCTCCTACATGCATGCCTGCTGTGCTCATATTTGTTATTATAAACCCATTTCCAAACAGCTTGAGACATTTGGTATCATGCTGCAAGTAATGACCCATAACAAATCTGTTCAAAATAGCTGATGTAAGACTCTTATTCACATCAGTACAGTTTGATCAAAGTTCCCTCAGCTTTGTGAACATGTGCAGTTTGTACACATTATCGGGTTATAAGATCCCCCTTTGTCAACATGTGATGCAAATCATCAGTGCATGTTCTTGTTTTATATCCTGTCTTACATCATTAGATCATCTCATCAAGGACTGAAACAACAAACTGATTCATCTAAGACCATATGCTATGACAGATACTGCAAAGGTCAAACAAGTGCTATGCAACCACAGGCTGCAGATTGTATGTAATTTTTCCCCGGGTGTTTGCTGGGTTCAGTTTAGAATAACATAACTATCCTTTAGAGGCTATAAAGTTGAATAACACTGGAAAACTCCCTGTCCAAATAGAGTGAGCTGCACCGAGGGAGCCATAGCAGCAGCACCACTGCAGGAGGTGGTGGGCTGCATCCTAATAAACCAACTCTGACTGCAGTAGGATGGAATAAAACAGACCAGGCCTGCAACTGGCCATCATTTTCATTATTGATTTGTTTTCCAATCAATCAGTTAATCATTTAATCTGTAAAATGTAAACAAATGTCCATTACAAGTTACCAGAGCCCAAAAGTATCTTAAAATTGCGCACTCAGTCTGAGTAGCAGCCACGATAAATAAATAAATAAATATTTTTAATGATGTAAATTGAAGATGAGTGAGCACCTTTTAGCAACTCATTGTAAAGCAAATTTTGGTATTGATGAATGACACAAATTCGATAAATTACTAATTTTCTGTCACTTGGTTTTTGGTTTTAATCAACTGATTGTTTCAGCACCAAAAATACTAAAAATTATAGTTACATAATTACACAAATTATTTTTGTTGTTCTAATGTTCAATAACTGTATTTCTTGATGTTTTCATGGTAAATTTCTCTTTATGAACACATGTCAGAGGTGGCCTTCAAAGTTTTTCTCCCCATTACTTTGTTGGCTACTTTGTTGCTTTTTCTAGTAAAATGTGACCTCTAAAATGTGTCACAATCCCATCAAAAAAATACAGCCGAAGTACCATCATGTGTTTGGGGAGTGAGAAACAATTTTTTCAGCAATAATGTTAGTAATTGCGCTAAAAAAATAAAAATATTGTACTGTTGTTGTATTCTGTTTGATGCTGTCAGGTGATAGAAAATGATGTAATCAGTCTGTCCAATTGGATGTACGTGCCTTGATTTTTTCAGGGAATTTAATTTCCCTTTGGGGATCAATAAAGTCAATCTTATCTCATGTCAAGGTAAATCCCAGAACTGTGAGCTGATGCTGAAAATTTCCACGGCTCGTTCCACCACATTAAATGTTCTCTTTGCAGCCAGCGACATGCAGAGCAGCCAGGTTTCCACTCACAGGGTGTAACAGGGCTAGTCAGGGCCAATTAAAATCTTTGTCAAGGCATTTTCACCTAGGCATAATTGATTTTATACCTATTGCATCTTGTTGCCAACAAAGACATTTTCAACATAACTGAATAAACAAATTGACTTGGCTCTTCGCTTGGCAAACCCATTCAACCCTGCTGTAGAGAAGTGAGCGCTCTGTGAGGCGGTGAGACTGCTTCCTCTCTTTTTATACTGTAGGTAATTTATGGCTCCTGTTCTGGTTTCACACATTGGCAGAAGATTGATGACAAATTAAATGTGATTACTTTTATTCATGGTACTTAACATTGGTCTGTCCTTCTCAGGGTAGATGAGACCGGATGAGTTGAGGCTGATTGATCATGATCGCAGCAGGTTGTTGAAGTACTAGGCGGACGTTTAAATGTTAAATTGCCCATACTGCCTGAAAGCCATTTGAGTGTCTCTGCTGATTAACAGAAGACTTCTGACTGACCTTGTTGACTTTAACCAGCATGTTGACAGGAGCACCACAGGGGCATTCTTGTCCTCTTAGAGTTTCACCGTCCTATTGATATTATCCATATCAATTAATGTGATTGATGAACTATTTGATGTATTTATCATTCAAACATGAGCAGACAGACATGTTTGTCCCGGCAGGCACGATGCTGTGAGGCTGCTTTATGAGGCAGCCCGGATGACAATGATGGAGGAGGCTGCCAGCCAGCTCGAGAGAGATCATGTGCACAGCGTCTATGACAAGATTGCTCCATATTTCAATGACAGCCGCTACAAAGCCTGGCCTAAGGTGCGCCAGTTCCTTCTGGACCTGCAGCCAGGAAGCATCATTGCTGATGTGGGTAAGTGTCATTCTTACAAATAGCCTCCCAGCAGATCTGACGTCTTGACAGGCCTCGAACACATGATTAGCACAGCGTGTACTCTGTTAATTTCATGTAGATGGACACTGTTAATTCTTTTATTTCTTTTTTAAATGAATATTATCGATAACATGTTTACTGGACACTAGGGCTGGACAATATGGACAAAATCTAATATCACGACATCTTTGACTGAATCAATATTATGTCGATATTGTAGGGAGGGCAATTGGTGATTTCTAAGGGTATTTATAAAGGAGATTTTTGATAGTCAGTGAACATGATGGCAAAGCAGATAGAGTTAAATGAATAAACAACTGTAATAATGTAATAAGTCAAGAAAAAACATCCCTTTTCTATAATGCATCCTTTAAAACTAAAAAAGACAGCATTTATGTCATATCATGATAACATAATATCCACAATCCCAGATAATGTCTAGTCTTATATCATGATGTCAATATAATATCAATATATTGCCCAGTTCTACCAAAAATACTCATGGAATACCAGTAAGCAATTTTGAAACTGACTCCCTTGAAGGAGAGATCCATAAAATCAAATTAGAGTACTGACCTTTCCTCATCGTTATTAAAAATATCTTTGTTGATTGTCTCCTCCGCTGCAGGCTGTGGTAATGGCAAATATCTCCACATTAATAAGGAGGTGTTCAAGCTGGGGTGTGACGTTTGTCGCCCCCTGGTGGACTTTGCCTGGAGCCAAGGGCATGAGGTCCAGATGTGTGACGGGCTGCATTTGCCATACAGAGATGGCTGCTTTGACGCTGTGCTCTCTATTGCAGGTAACAGACACAGACAGCAATTCCTCTGACAGTCAGTCACGATCGTTCTCTCCATATGAATAAATTACCAGTAGTAGTGGCAGTATTTGTTAATTATTCAGTTCATTTCAAATGAAATAAGCTTGCAGTGATGATGAATTTCAGTTTTATTTGAGCTTACGTTGCCTAGCCAACCGCTGTCAGACAGTTTTGATGTAATTCATGGCTCTGCTCAGACATAATGAGTGTAATTATGAGCACAAAGACAGCAGCAAACACCATTTGTGTAACTCACAATGCATATAAGATTTGGTGAGTCAGAAATTACCTCTTAATGTGACACAATATCACAGAAAAATGAATGCCAAACAACCACTACAGCTTTTGTTATTCTGACCAATGACTGTATTTTTCTCACTCTCACAGTCATCCATCATTTGTCCACCAAAGAGCGGCGTATTCGAGCAATAAAGGAGATGGCACGCACCCTGCGTGTGGGGGGGCGGATCATGATCTACGTGTGGGCCATGGAGCAGAAGCGTCGTAAATTTGAGAAGCAGGACATCTTCGTCCCCTGGAACCCCAACCCGCACTCCCCCTCCAGCTTCAAGCCCAGAAGGAGGGGCGCAGCACAGAGCGTGAGCGAAGCCATAGACAACACCGACAAGCACAGGAAGGTCAAAAGCACATCTTCCATGGTGGACGAGGAAGACGTAACCTGCAGCACGCCGCAGCAGAGAACCCAAAGACTGTGGTTCTTCTCCAGGTCGCTGGATTCTGTGTTCGACTTTGGGAGCTTAGCCATTTCCCGGTCGTCCTCCAGAGACCTGAGCACTTTATCCTCGCCCACGGGGGAGAATGAGAGGAACAAGGCCGGCCAGCTTGGAAGAAGACAGGCCCTCATAAAGCAGGTGTCCAGCTTCTTTTCTCCATCTGTGATCAGCTCGGAAGAGGACGTCTTTGACTCGGTCACGGACCTGCACAAGGGACAGAAAGATAACGGAGGCAACACCGGCACCAACAACAGCACAGAAAACCAGGGTGTGTCTGTAGCTTTACTCGAGGAGTGTGACTCCATGGCCTTGCCTGACCTAGTCCCTTACCAGAAGGAACATCTCAAGCAGCCTGGGGACAAAGAGAGTGACGGAGACCCACAGGGGACAGAGCAACAGGAAAGCACACAGAGTCTTGAGGACGGCGAGGGGCAGGTGGCCGGCTCCTGTCTGAGGTACTACCACGTCTTTAGGGAGGGAGAACTGGCAGAGCTGATAGAGAATCATGTTGAGGAGCTTCGTGTCACACACACCTACTTCGACCACGCCAACTGGTGCGTAGTGGCAGAGAAGATTCAGGTATGGAAAATATGATGTTTGGTTTTACTTTGCGTTGCCTCTGCCTCAAGTTTTAGCATTAAATGACACATTCAATAGTTTTTAAATCGCTGTAACTTTATAGCACATGTACAGATGTAGTCATTTTAGAAGTTCCACATTTTAGGGTATGGAACGGCAAAACATCGCTGCACTGCTGGTCCACCTAATTGCTTGGAAAATTGCATTTTATCTTCTCTTGTGAGCGGTCAGTAGGCAAAGGTAGTGATCCTTGAGCCAGCTTTCTGCCACAGCACAAGTTTTATGTTACAGTTTGCCTGTCCAGTTCTAGCATTAGAACTGCAGCAATGATGGAAGCATCTATGATGGCTACCACTGTATACTGCACCACATTTATAATGTGTTTATTGTAGTTCAAGAACTAACAAGCAGTGTCCAAATATCCAGTAGAGTGTTCCCTGTAGATGTAAAGGTGTATAATAGGGAATTTCAGTGCTGCTAATATGATTTTAACTATTTAAAAAAATGTATAGTTTGCAAGAGAGAATTTTATTTATCTCCTCTTTGGACAAAACTTTTAATATCACCAAAGAGGAGTTTATGAGATTATGCTCTTCCACCTGCTCTTAAATGTTTTAAAGCATTGACCATCGTGGAAAGTTTTTATCTAATATCTTGTCTGCCTGTTTTAAAATTGCACATGTTCCTTAACACCAGGCACGAGGAGCAAGTATCTGTTCTGTACCCTTTGGTAGGACTTTCTGTAAACCACCTGTGAGTAATCCATCATAATAATGTTGGAGGGGAAAAAAGAGCACATAACTGTGCAGAATACCATTAGCATATCTTCCAAAATATTCGTGCCATTTGTACTTTATCCCACCCAGGTGTTTCAAAGAAAGTGTTGCCAGTGTGTCTGCCTGACATTGATATTTGTAATTGCCGTGTTTTGTCTTGTGTTGAAGTGTCTAGCTGAACTATACCAGTAGTATGTTTCGGCAACTCAACTGCCTCATATACTGTGAATAAACATTGCACTGTACCGCAAGTATGTCGCTGCTTGCTACTTCATGTCAGTGAATGACATAAATAGGTAAAACTTGAAACATATTGTTTATCTGTACTCATTGTGCCAAGGAAGGTGTGTATCCTTATAAGTACAGCATGTCTGGACCAACTGTGTTTGTTCTTAGGTGAAAGTGGTACTTTTTCGTCTTATGTGGCCTAATGTGACTGTTTTAAATTTGTTGTATTTGTTTTTCCTTATTAAAAACTTGAATTCACAAGTTTTCTTGTATTGCATTTACTGACAAACTGTACCTAGTAATCTCACTGCAGCACTGAGTGACAGACACATTGTTGTTCAATAACATGGTATTTAATAGTCAAACTTTACAATTATTTCTTTATAAATCACAAAACAGTATCTATTATGAGGTAATCAGCAAGTTATACATCTACTTGATGCACTCTTTGGAGCCCATGCCACCATGACACTTGTGAAATGGCTCCCAATGAAACTTTTCTCCCCCGAGGGCAGTGGATTATGGGTATCCATGTGATTGTTTTTCGAAAAGAGCTGTTGAGTTTTTCACATGTGAAATTGTTAACGGCTTGAGCTCCACAAAACGGTCTGAAGTCCATCTGGGATGCTAAGAGACGGAAGATTGTGGCAGATGGGAAACCTCAGCAAGTAAACTATCTGCATGAAGAAGATTTGCACTTGGGGTGAGTGGGAAATTTTCTTGTTTTGCATTTTGGGCAAGCTGCTCCTTAAGAGTCTGCTTGAGTCAGGAGATGAGGGTCTACATGCCACATTCTTTCCATACCTGAAACATAGAGCACAAAATCAGTATTTTCACTTATGCACAATGCTAGTTTGTACACTGATTTGGTGATTAAGTCTGTAATAATATTGTGTAAATCTACATCGAAAATCAACAACTGAATTCTAAGCAAATATCTGTGTACCTGTGTTGCTGCTCTGTGGACGATTGAATGCCTGATGGCCAGTTTGTCGATATCTTTACAGTATCCTCCTCCAATGACAGTGGCTACAGGAACACCTCTGGTCACGACACTCTTCATCACATACAGATCTCTCTGATACAGTCCTGGGAGATACTAAGAGTCACTAAAAATATTTTAAAGAGGCATTATGACATGACGCAGGTGAGGTCAAATCTTATCACTCACCTCGGTCAGTCAAATGGAGCCTCCCCAGTTCGTCGTCCCGGTGAGGGTCGACACCAGCGTCATACAGAACCAGATCTGGTCTAAAAGTGTCCAATAGCCAGGGAAGGTGGGCTTCAACTGTTGAAAGAGGACACTTTAAATTCATCATGCAAAAAAAAAGAACTTAGATAAATGCTGAATACATTTCATGTTGTTATGCCTTGGAAATGTAAACTTGCCCATTGACAGGTACTCCTTGTCCTCCACCCCATCCTCCACACTCACATCTAGGTCACTGTGCTGTTTACGGAGCGGGAAGTTTTTCCCACAGTGGACGGAGAATGTGAAAACGCAGGGCTCCTCTTTAAAGATGAACGCGGTGCCATCACCCTGTTGGATCCACAACAAGACAACATGTTACGTCCTGTGTTTTGTGTCCTGTTTGTGTTTCAGGGAGCTGCAACCAATCAGCATTCCAGTCCAATCAGCAGCACCTGAGTTTCCTATAAAAGGCCCTTCCTCCACCTCATACTCTCGCTCTCAGCCAGCAGACACTGCAACAAAAGTTGTTTTGTTGTATTTAGTTCTGATTTCCGTTATTAATGTTACTTCCCTGAGCCAGGTCGTAACATATGGGGGCTCGTCCGGGATCTGAACTCATCAGGATCCAGTTTGTCTGAAGTTTAGCTTTTGTAATAGTTTGGTTTTGATTGGTGCTCCTCTTGTAACATTTGAAGGCTCCTCCAGTCAATTGTTTTCCCCTAGGTTTTGGTAACTTTCTGTTGTTTGGTTCCTGGTGTGGTGGTAAGTAGCCTGTCTCTCTTTTTGTGTTGTACAGTGGTGCAAGTTGTCTTTGTTTAAGTAAACCCTGGTAAGTAAGACTTTTACTAAAAAATAAGACAAAAGGTTCAGCCTGTGTACTAAAAACAAAGATCAAAGATTTTAATTTTCTTTGTTGAAAACCATACTAGTGAATTTTTTTGAGTCAGCAGCTCCTTGCAGCAGGGTGACTCACAACAGCTGCTAACTAGTAGGGGAGACTATTGGATGCATTTATGTTTTTAACTGAAGAATTGATTTGCTAAAAGCTACTGGATTTATTTAAGAAAATAAAATGTGGGAATAAACAACATTGAACTTCGCTGCTGGGTTCTACATTGTTTTTATATACCTGTGGAGCTAGGAAGTGGACTACACAGACTGATCTAACAAAAACCCAATATGGGCAAATCACTAGATTGATTTAACAAGACCAAATACAAAAGTAGCAAAGGGAAGTTAATTTTAGGCCTACCTGATGCACATCTAGATCCACAATCAGGACCTTCCGTTTAGATGAAGAGTTGCCCATCACATGTTTTGCTGCAACTGCAAGATCATTGAGTAGACAAAACCCTGAGCCATAGCTTGGAAAAGCATGATGGGTCCCTCCTGCTGTACTGCAGGCAAGGCCCTTCTGTAGGGCAATTTCTGCAGCCAGAACTGTCCCACCTGCAAAGAGTAGAGATGTGAACAGGTTTTGTGGCGTTGCACTTAAGGTCATTCAGCTGTTAAGTCACTTTGGATGTGATCTCACCTGTTTCATATCGACAGCGTCTCACTATGCCTTCACTCCACGGAAAGCCTGTCCTCCTCTGCTCTTTCTCGTTTATCTTCCCATTGATGAAGTTGTTCAAGTATTCATGAGTGTGCACACAGCTTAGTAATTGTTGAGAGGCAATTTTAGGGACCCACACCTACTGTAAGGAAGGAAAATTCACACTCAAAGGAAAGTGTCAGAACTGTCTACTATTGCTTACTACTGCCACTGCTATTAATAACACATATTAGCACATTTTAGTTCCAAATACAAATGAATCACTCACCTGTTTATCTGTTACGACCTGATCCTTGAGTAAGAAATGTAGCACTCTGGGAAACTTCCCCATAGGAAACCTATGGTTGGGTGGGAGGTCACACACATACTTGCTATGATGAACTATTGGCAGTCCGCTGTCTTTAAGTCTTGTCTGTGAAGTGTTTTGCAGGAGTGTTGTGTAACTATTGGTGAACGGGCGTTTATGCAATGCACACAATGTGGGCTACTTTGCAGCAGTACTGTGAAGACTACAATGACATGAATATTTCACGATATCCATTAGTTCAGTTCTCTTACTTGTTCGGCGTGGAAACATCTGCAGAGGGTGAAAGTTGCACCAACCAGCTGATCCAATGTCGGCCGAGGTCTTTTACTAAATATTTGCTTAATGTAACTCATTTTCTATGATCCGTCTTTAATAAAATACGAGAGGGAAGGATATAGTCCAAGCGTCATACGACCTGCATACTATAAATAGTTATATAGCACGTGCATCTTACTATTATTCAACATACCAATAGAAACTACTTTACTGAGCGAGATGTTCTGTTGTTGTAGGATGAATGGCCGTGCCTGTTGTCCTGTAGAAGCACTCGACTGCCATCGTCTGTCACGGAGGGATAATACCGTGCTGCACTGCTTATATTATCGCCACCCACTGACTTGGATTGTGTACTGACATGAGGATGTACAACATATCAAAGGTATCAAAGTTTAATTATTTGTTTGTTTGTTCGTTTATTGCTTCTATAAGGGATGCTAGGCTAATGCATTTGTCTCCTGTTAATAGTTTCTGAATTCTGTTTACATTACGTTAGGTGATGTAGTTAAATTTGAACTATAAGGCCTCGAGTCATGTCATCACAAGGCAGCAACAAAAGGTCAATAGCACGAATTTATCCCCGACTGACTGAGTTTCTGTGGGTTTATATTCATCACCACCCAACTCTTGCTACAGTAAGTTGGTTTGTTGGCAGGTTAGGGTGCCATATTGTTTTAGCATGCTACCTGTGATTGGCTGCAGGTGAGTTGATTCTAGAATGTTCTGTCAGATGTTGGATTCTAGAATGTTGCCTATGTTGGCGTGTTAGCTTTTGGTTGCCTGGTTGTATTTGTTAGTGGTTTGTTCTGGCTGAGAATAGATGAAATCTTTGAATTAAGGTAGGAGTTATATCATACTTGTGTAGGTATGGTATCAGGTTGTGCTTGTCAAACTCTGGAGAAAATTTCATTTGTTTGTCATTTAAACACCACTCCCTCCTGACTGCTTGGTTTTACTGGTTCCAAATTATTTGGCACTGCAGCCTATGAGATAATGGATGTAGATTTCTCCAGCACATGTCGTATATTATTTGCAGAAAAAATGAAATGATCAGTGATTGCTATTGTTAGAGTAGAGGAATTTACTACCCAGATGGAATTTATTACCTGGATACGCATTTGTCTGGATAGAGCAGGAATACGATCAATGCATGTCATCATTGGCAGCCAGGAGGCTGTGGTTGGAATCCTGAGTGAGGCACCTTTCCAGTAAAAGTCTTTGGGCAAGACTAATAGCCTACTATACTGCTCTGATATGAGAGAGTGACTGCAAATACAAGCAATATCAATTTCTTCCTCAAGTGTGAGAGATGTGAACACAAAGTGCCATTGAACACTATGCCAGTTGATGCACAACTACCACCAAAGCTGACATACAGGACAGCTACAGGAACCTGGGGGTCCCAAAATCATTGGGACCTATACTGACGAGGCCATGGGTCCCAAAGAACATATGCTAGTGAATGATAGGGCTATGATCCTGTGGGATCTCAAGGAAAAGACAGATAAAGAAGCACAAGCAACTGGACATTGTGGTAATGGAGAGGGAACAGAAAATGGCAGCAACATCAAAAAGAAGGAATATGAGAAGCTGGAGAAGCACCAGGGACTGAAAGAGGAACTGGAGAAGATGTGAGGAAGTGAAGGCAATTCCCAGTGTCATAGGAGTATTGTGACCCCCAGAACTGGCAGAAATGACTCTGACAGATTCCAGGAACAACAAGCGAGATCTCCGTCCAGAGGAGTGCAGTGCTACAAACAGACCGCAGAACTCAAGAACACTCCAGGTATCTGGACAGAGGGTGTTTTTATTTATATTGAATGGCCACAATATGCTTTGGATATATTTGCAAATAAATATATTTAATTTCTAGGCATATGTTCCTATGTACATATAGGGGAAAAAATGTGTTGCCAGCATCCAAAATATCATGTCAGCCGCATGTACACATACATTTCACCCTATTTTCCTTTTTATATTTAAACCTTTATTTATAGCTCATTTGCAGTGTCACCTAGATTATATACAATATACATTAAAATATGTTCAGACATACAGTAGATCCAAACATATTCTAAAGTCTGTGAAATGTATTTTTTGCAGTGGTTTTCTCTCTTCTTCCTCCCCTTTGTCTTATGAAATATTTCTATAATTATTAATATTATTATTGCTGTTTGTAGTGGTAGTAGTAGTATTTTCACTATTCAATCCTCTTTGATGGTGGGACATTTGTTTACAGAAGGGGCCTAGTTGCTCCCATGTCTGGCCTTGGGGCTTCTTATTTAATCCGCATATCATTCTTCAGATACCTCTGGTGTTATATCATCTCCACCATCCTGAGCGTTGCATCTGTTGAAGCAAGCTGCTGAGATTCCTCTGTCTCTGTCATCATGTCTCAAAGTTATACGGGCGTTACACGCAGTGACTTAGATGCACTGCCACAGGAAAACTGGAATACAGGTTTTAAGTTGATTAAATGCAGCATCTCTGCTAATAAACAGAAATGAAGTGGAGAATTTCACTCGGGGCTTGTAGGGTATTCTGAAAACACAGACACACACACAAAAAAGGCTCCATTATACAACAATAAAAAACCTGATTAAATATTGAACAAACAAAACTGAACTATGGCTTAAAATGTATTTTAAAAATAATTCAAGCTGTGTGTAAATTGTTTCCTCTTCACAAAACCTTGAAATTCAATAAACATTCGATAAACCTTCTCAATCCCTAGAGCTTTCAGTTTATCGTTGCACAATATTCCAACGAATTGTATTGCATCACAAGATCTGATCTGATCTCATACAGCATATCATGTCATTTCACATTAATGCCCGCAACTACCTTTTATCCCATTGAACAAAAAAGCAGAAGGACAGGCTAAGTCCACTTTTTCTGCATTCAGTCTGGTTCCGTTGTGGGGACAAAAACAAGATGAGTGGAGGCCCCATGTAAATGAGATGAAGTTGTCAATCATGGGGCTCTCTTCACTCTGATTCTCTCTTTATATTCTGATTTTTGAAACAACACATGGGACGGTTTCACATTGTGGTCGTTGCCCCAAAGCTAATGCATGACAGAGCTTCTACTTTCCGCGCGTTTACATGTCGCCAAGAAAATCCTTGCTTTTCTCAGTTGTGTTTGCCAGATTTGCACCGTGCCGTTTCTTCTGTTTCCTCACCATCTTTGTTCACGCCTCCCCTGCCCTCCACACCCCCCCGTCCCAGTCAACACCCCTCCTGTTAAGCTGGAGCGTGCTGTAGCTGATTGAAAGAGGTGGTCCTTAGCTCACAGCTGACATGACCGTGGCAGAGGTTCATTCTGGTGTCACACAGAAATCATGTCAGACTAAGAGGTCGAGAATTTACTGCCTTCACACCCACACATTAGAGATAAAAGTGACAGTGGATCCTGTGAAAGGGTAAGTGACATCATGCAAATGTTAAGTATTGTTATCATGGAATCATTTGGGTTTCATAGTTTTACACTGTCCTTAATACTTTAATGCTGTATTTCAAAGTGTTTATGGTCTTTAGGTTGAAAAAGGTGTTTTTTTTTTAGCTTGTCAAACACTGCAGTTTCTTTTTAGCTCTACAGAAATGGTCTTTGTTTACCTACTTTTATCTTTGGTACTGCCTCTCCATCTGTCTTATTCTTTTTTTCTTTTTACATTGCTAGCAGGCAGCTCAAGGTCACAGTCTGGTGTGCTGTGGGCTTCTCCCATGAGAAGGCCGTGTGTGCGTGTGCGTGTGTGTGTGTTTGTTAGAGAGAGCGTGGTAGATGGGGATTAGCACAACCCCCATTGGGAGGGGATAGTGCTCTCGCGGGCTGATAAGAAAATAGGCGAAAGCGTTGGTCCCAGGTGCAGGGAAGAAATCTCATAATGGTGAGAGGAGATTAGAGGGGCAAAATCAATTACTGAGTTCAGTTTGTTAATGAGCTTTTCAATTACTGAGAGAGGAAGGAGGAATGGGCCTCTCTTGAAATGAAAGACAGCAATATATCCTGGCATAAGGACAGTTTTGTGTTATTTTATTAGGCTAATGATAATCTAATCTAAAAACTGCGTGGGCTTGACAGGCTAACTTGTCAACCTGTATTTTTTCATCAGGCATTGTACTGTGCAGTCATAAATTACAGTCAAATTATAAATGGGGTCAGTGATTTGTTTTCTTTGTCTTTTTTTTTTTTACACACTATATAAGTTTATTCAGCTTAAAAAGCCATAAGTAGATTGTGTTACGTTGCTCACTGGACCATGCATGAGGTGAGGTTTTGGTTCACACATGGATGGGATCGATTTTATGCTGCATGCACTGTGTGTTTAACCAAATGAATGGCCCCGTCATCTCTGAATAGCCCTGTCATCTTGGCATGTTTTTTCACGTTCCTGGAAGCCAGCGTGTTTGTTGTCTGACCCCGGTTGGAGGGGTGTGAGGAGCGCATCAGACGTTGCATCGGAGCGTACCTGTCAATTACACCACAATCACAACATCCAGCCCACAGACCCCCCGACTCACCCTCCGCCTCACAACTCAGAGCGGAAGGAATTCGCTGTTTGATTGCGAGCGCTGGCAGAGCGTGTTGCAGCAGGCGAAGATAGGGGTTGTTGTTGGAGTGAATTAATTTGCAGTTGCTCTTGAGTGTAATGTCTAAGGCGCAGCGCTGCTTTGTCCCTCCAAGGCAAACCCCCAGGTCACATGAAAAGTCCAGCTGCTTGCCCACTTGCTGCCTTAACATAATCACAGACATGCTGGAGGGAAGGGCCATGAAATAATAGTCCAGAGCTGTAATTTTCTATCATTTCAGTCAATATTTATACCTCTCCTCCCATGTTCCCTGGAAATTGTACTCTATAAGCTCACATTGTTTGGGGACGTCTCCACAGCTTTTGACTAAACTCCCACATCTTGTGGTGTTGTTGTTGTGTGGTAAACACCCGGTGTTGCCATGTGTTGATGTGTTGTCAGAAGGTGTGGAGCGTGTCGTCGGCCAATCATATCCCTCGCCTTCCTAAAGAAGAATGAGGCAAACAGGCTGTCCCAACTATCTGCCAAGCCCATAGGCATGTTTGACTATTTTAGGAATATATTCCCAGTTGTTCATAACTTGGATGGTTGTCAGCTGTGTGTTAAGTGAAGCAGTTGTAGTGTGAGATATGTGATGGTACAGTTTTCTAAGATTTTTTGGTTTGTACAGTATCAGATTGCATACCATAAGGTACACTATCTCTGAGGCCAGATGTGGATATCTGGATGAGTCGATAACACTGCAGAAACAAAATATGCACAGAGCAATTCTTGAGCTGAAATCAAACAAAATAATCTTTTTTTTATGCAACAGCTTCAAATATACCAGTCAGAAGCTCTCAAAATTAAATAGTCAACATGTATAACTGGCTACCTGCAAATAAAATGTCTAATACATATTTTTTCTTCATATTTCTTCATGTCATGAACTATATTACCAACAAAAGAAAGCTTTTCTAATGAATAATCAATGCAAGTTAACATCTGCTGGTTTTCAGAGACTAAAATTCTCCTGGGTTATTATAGAAACAGTTGGGCGCTAATACCAATTAATTCACCATACTGTCCTTTGGAAATCTACAGAGGGGGGTTTAAAACCCTGAATAGGCAAAAACTATTCAAATGGGGATCAGTGCTAAAAATTTTTGTGATTATGTGGGTATTCATTGTACTAAAACATTCATGTGTCAATCAAACTTTCAGAAAATTAAAATAATTCCCTAGCATATCTCACTCTCATATGGTAGCCATGTTTCTTTCAGTATCAAGAAAACAGTAGGAAAAAAGAGAGTGAAAAGGGAGAGTTTGATCCTGTAATTTTCCTACTTAAGACAATAAAACTACATCAAAAAGTCAAAGGAGAGCTATTTTAGGTATTTGTTGAATGAAATATAGGCATTTATCTTTGTGCACAGAACTTTATGATGATTGATAAGGGTTCAGGGCACAAACAGGGTGAAGCGGCGGAGAGAAGACATAATGCAGAACATCTGCCCATAGTCTGAGGAATGCTGGGAATCCGTAGGGGAGTTGAAACGGAATGGAGATATTGAGTCAGACTGTGGTATTGCTGGAATGTTTGCTAATGATGTTTAGGTTTTGTATTGTACTGTTCTGTAGGGTCCCTTGGGGTTGGGTAAATACAGTTCATGTTACATAAATGTGCTGCTTTTGCTTATCGTTCTTATCTTTCTGCTTATCACCTTTCTTGTCTTTCGTCTCTGAACATGCAGTGTGCTTCATATGGACACAGGATGCTATAAATTTCTGCACAATGTTGCAAGGGCCAGATTAGATTTCATCATTTCTAATATTATTTATCAGTAGAAGCGGAAATCCTTTATCTCTGGTCTAGTCTTTAGATGAAGTTTAACCTCATGGGTCTCTGGCTCTCTTGACAGACTCACCCTTGTTGCACGCAGCAATAACAAGTTGTGTTGCTGGCAGGCAATCCCTCAACCATGGAGCCACATGTTTCAGCAACACAGCTGGCTCCATTCTCTACCCTTCACTTTAATCTCACTGTGCCATGTGCAGACCACAGGCACTTCAAAACTTCTGTCCTGTCTTGACAGCCATGCTGATACCACTGATAAGGAGAGAAGGAAAAAGAGACAGCATAATGGTGAAATGACAGTGCAATATGTGTTTGTCCTCATGCACTGTAAAAAAAAAAAAAATTCAAGGTATAATAAATAAGCCATAAACCATGCCATTGTTTTGTTATGTGTCTGTCTTGTCAATTCAAAGTGAAAATTTAAGTGAAATTAACATCACAGGAATTTACTGTTGTTGACACTGTAGTTTTGACTTAGTTTTCAGTGGATGAACCAAACAAAACAGACAGAACTATAGTAACAGCCTAACTGAATGAAAGCAAGGTACAAGTTATTTCTTATCCATACGATCTATTACAATACAAGGAGCATAACTTGCTGATAGATATAATGTCTCTGTAGATATGCACAGTACATCCGCAGGTTACGTTTATATTGGTCACTCTGTTGTGAAGTCTCTATCAATTTAATGTGCTAATTAGGTAGCTGCGATAAATGTTTCAACCAGAACATGCTTTATTAAATGTCCAAGTGGACTGCAACCTTTAGTGAAAATAATGAAGGTGTATAAAATATCTTCACAAAAAGATCTAAAAAGACTAAATTCAACTCATTCCGTGAGCTCTTCCAGTTCCAAAGTTTAAACATCTGATTTGGTTGACTAGAAGATTTGACTGGGTGTTTTGTTGAATTTTTTTTTTTTTTTTTTTTTTACAGTGTATGAGATGGCTGCGTGCTCTCCAGGGCCATTCTTGAGGGCTGAAGAATGAATCTTGCACAACCTTGAGTCAATGTGTTGTTTGTATGAAGCTTTCGTGTGTTGCAGAGTCTATAGAACAAAATAAAAGCCTCAAATAGGACTGAATGTGCTTAACAGAATTGGAAAAAAAAAATAAAAGAAAGGAAAGAGAGAGAGGAACTCCAGTATTCCAGGATTTCTAATTAAGTGAATGGCATTTCTTTCCCTTGGGTACTGCAATTCCTCTGTGAGTTGGGTCACGAACCCTGTCAATCTCAAACTCCTGTACTCTTCCTGCCGAAGTGAATGGTGAAAAGAGTGGGAAATGATCTGTCTTATTGCTCCGTAAGTCAGCCAAAAACAAACAGTGATATCCTCTTTGCTTCTTTCTGGAGGGGTTGGCATCGAATTACTCAGCCTGCCGAGGATCCTCATCCCTGCCTCGGTATGCTTGCCATCTCTGGCAGTTTACATTGGCAGCCTCTCCGAGTCCCCCCAGTCTTGTCTTGACATTACTGTCATAGCGTGCTCGGCTTGTGGGAAGTTGTTTACCACCAGCTGAGTGAGATCAAATCAGCCTCATCTCATGCCAGTCTAACCCAATACAGATCTATTTCACTGTTGTTATAAAAGTTAGTCGCTATCGATCAGAATATGTTATTATTTCAACCAATTTGAATGAAGAAAACATAATCTCAAACGCACGTGGGTTTGATGGATGCTTTTATGACAGATTGAGGACAATGCAGCAAAAAATTTAAATTTGGATTAAATTTGAGAGCTTCTTTTCTGTTAATTTTGCCAGGGGCTCGACTGAAGTGAGGACTGTTTAGACTGTTTACATAATTCATCTGAGTCAGGCAGACGATGACAACCATGTAGACCTTTAGATAGACCATGTTAGCCTTCAAATTTCATGCGTATTACACGGTTTTATGTCAAATCTTTTGTCTCAGTGGCCCTCGCCCTCAACAATTTTGGACAGTGCACCTTTAAAAGCAGAAAGTTTGTAGATTTCAGGAAAACTAAATACATAAATAAAGCCTTAAAAGTTTGTAAAAATGAATGAAATTAATACCTGATTTTTTCCCCCATCAATATGCCTCAACTCCTTGAACTTCTCGCTGTAGGATCGACACTTCATATCTTGAGGAAAGACCCGTGATGGATATTTACATTGATATCGCATAACTGTTCGATTTTAAAGTGAAGGATTACACCACTTATGATGTCTTAACCCAATTTTGAGTCCTCCAATTTCGCCAACAAAAAAGCTTAAAACTCAGTGAGTATTTGATGTGGGAGTTAAGTGTGTGGAAGCCTCTTTGTATTGAGATAACCTAAGGGAAAAACGTTCCTGTCGATCCAGTTTTTGGATCGACAGGAACGTCTTTACAACTTCAGGGCAAATCATCTTTCAGCTGTGATGAGGTGATGGGGGTCCGCGCACTGGAATGAACATAACTGTGGTACAAACAGAGTGTGGTGTTTTGCCAGTGCAAAGTGCCCACTTGTATTGCACAAAGATTGCATTCTTTTTTTTTCTTTTTTTTTGTCCTCAATCCTCGTCCAGGTGCCACTTCTCCCTCCTGTCCCCTGTAGAGTCACAGTCATGGTCTTTTTTCTTGCACTGGCTCAAACAAGGCTGCTGGTTTTTTTTTTCAGTAGTATTTACTAGCTTGTCAAGGTATCCAGCTGTGTTTGAGCAGAACTGTTCCCTCTCCCACTGGCCTTGAACAGTTCACCTCACAGCTCAGATACGCCGGGCAGAAAAAAGGCAGCCATTCATTAAGTGCAGCCAATTGTTCGATTTGGTCCTCCGAGCATTTCCTTAATGTGTGTTTTTCACTGTAAGAGCTGACACAGAGACACATTCTTTCTGTCTTTTTCTCTCACTCTCTCTCTCTCACACACACACACACTTTCTCTCTCTTCCACTTTCGCTCCTTTCCACACTCTTTCTCTCCTTCCTGCTCAAGGCAAATACACGCCTGCACACTTTTATTGCGCTCCACAAACGGTGTCAATAAGACCACAGCTTTCTAGTACATGAACCTCAGTGAACCGCTCTCACCTCTTTATTTTTTATTTATTTTTTTGTGGGTTTTTTTATGCATTATTTTTCTGGTTTTCAGCTGCTCCTCTGATCAAGTTGTCATCCTTATATTGACATAACATCTTTTGCTCACCTTATGTGACCTTTTCATACGACCATTCAGAAAACAAAGGAAATGCAAACACCCACCAAGGACATCAGGAATGTTATTCATTTCAAACAAAGGCTCAGGAAACATGAAATCCTTGCAAATGCTTGCACACATGCTCCTTATCTCACTGGTTAAATAGTGGAGTTTGTAATATTTCCATGTTGCATGATTGCTGTGGGTGATTGCAGGGTTATTTTAGGTATTCTCAATTATAGTATAGATCAATATGATTCTCTCTCAGCCTTTAATAATTTTCATTTTGTCACCCATTTTCAAAAATTACCTTTAAATTTCATCTTATGTTGATACAACTATGTCTGCTGTTCAGGTGGACTTAGGTATTTTTGTCAAAGGTGTTATCACAGGTGATTGTGAAATGTATTTTACAGAGTGTATATGTATTTGCTACAGGAGGGTGGAGGATGAAGACGAGTTGTAAAAAAGACAGTGTTGACAGAGAATGATGGCCATGGGCAGGTTTCAAAGTATTTTGTGAATGAGAGAAGTCATTCAGTGCTGGTTTTCTCCCCCTGGCTAGAGGTCAAACAGAGTCCATGTGCTGATTTGTGGCCAAGTGGCTTCACCGGCTAGGAGTGGAGGAGTGTCAGGACTGAATGAATGAATGAATGTGTGAATGGATGAACGAATCACTCCATTGGTGTAAAGTCAAGGACAATTTACAGGGTGTGAATTCAAGAGTTCCCATTTTGCAACACTGCTCCTCACCCAGCGAGCCACGAAGCAGCGTAAACAACGAGGAGTCGGCCAATGAGCAAGCAGCAGCTCCGGCTTGCCCCTCTTATGTGTGTGTGTGTGTGTGTGTGTGTGTGTGTGTGTGTGTGTGTGTGTGTGTGTTTACCCTTATGCTCATCCCTCACTTTCACTAACATGTTGGTCACCCACAAAACATATAAATAGGATACTTGGTTCTACACGCATGCATCTCTGTTATGTTTGGTTTTTGCAGCCTCACATCATATAGGAACTACCTGTAGCTTCTTTGTGACATTTAACTGTGAATATCAGGATAAAACACTAGTTAGAAATTCCAGATAGAGTATACAAATACCAGAGGACAGTTCTTCCACTTTATTCATAGAAATACAAGATAATAAGATAGAATGAATAGACAATTTCTGTTGACAAATGTCTTTGATCATTTTTATATTCCGTGGTGATTCATATCAATTTATACCTTTCTCCACATTAACCAGATGTTAATGGGATATCAGTAGTGAGTATTTAGCTTTTTCATGATGAAATCAAACTTTTAGCGATATCCCCTCATTTATTGATTTATAGTGTGGTTGCTGCGCTTCGGATTGTTTAACTTTGTAGTACAAACTCACACTTGGAAATTATTTTTTTTCAAGCAAAATGAAAACTTTCAAGTCAAATCAAAACTTGAGGAAACACACTTTTGGTTTTGGTTTAGCATCAAATGATGTCATTTTAAACCATGCATAATATTTTCCAGTAAACCACCATGCTTCACAGCTCTCCACTTGACTTGAAATAATTCCATAACCTCCTCTTTGTGCAATTAATAAATAATGATAAATAATAAAGTCAGCCAGTCCTTGCACACTTTCTGTGAAGCCTGGAAACCCACTCTACCTTGTTGTCTTACTTTGCCAGCCGCTGCTCCTCTCTTTGCCGCCCCCCTGTCTCCTTTCTCCTCCCCTTTCCATCTTCCCGCAAGCACACAGTCTCCTTGCTCGTATTCTGAGTGGCTCAGTCGCTGCAGGCTGAAGACTCTCGCAGCCCCCAGGGACACATGGGGCAACAGTTGTGATGACAAACTTGGCTTTCAGGGGAGTAGCTGATTAACATGCCTATGGGGACATAAGTGTGGCTGTGCCAGGATCTGTCCTGCCCTGTGTCTCCTCTTGTACAGGAACTTACATTTAGTCATTTGGCAGGAACTTAGCCTCCCTGCCTCACTACCAGTGTTTTGCCATGATCTCAGTGACACTGTTTGGGCAACACAGATGACTCTTTTCCACTCAGCAGGTGAGTCTTTGTGTTTAGGTTTTCTGTTTCCTATGAAACTGTGTTTAGAGACTCAGTGATGACCTGCAGGTGCTTACAGTAAGGGGGAGAGTCTGATGATACTTTAATATCGTCATTATTGTCTAATAGTCATTGTGATATTATTGAGGCTGTGTAGAGAGAATTATACTTCAGGTTGACTTTGGGTAAGAAGAGTTAAACTGCATCTGTACCTTCATGTTTAAAATTCTTCACTCCTGGGTGTTTTTCAAGCATAAATAAGTTGCGGTTGTGTGTTGCTAGTCAACACTTGCGGCTCATTTTCACTGTGTGACTTCCTCCCTCACTTTGAATCTACTCTGCATTCATCTGAGAATAAGACAGCCTTCTTTTCACAGTGTCTTTTAGTGTTCAAGGAGCCCAAAACTTATGTATATTTAAGTATGTTCATCAATATGTGGACACTTTACAAGAGACACTGTACAGCATTATGCTTACTTATATATTGATGTAGTTGTATGTAACTGCTAATACACATGCAGGATTTTCCGTCATTGAGTATGATTTACAGTCATTCTTTTTAGTGCTGGATTTTGTCCTTGCTTGTGGTTGCTTTATTGGCTTGTGTCCTAAATGCAAAACTGTGTATTTGCGTGTATGTGAAGGTCTGTGTGCATATTTGTGTGTGTGTGTGTGTGTGGGGGTGTGTGTCAAGTGTCTCAAGGCCATGGTAAGGACTTTGCCAACTGCAGCTTTCTCAATAGCATAGACAAAGGTTTGTGAGAATTACAAAAGCGGATTTTACTCAGCTGCGTTGTGCATTTGCTCTTCCAATTAGCTGTTTTGTTTTAGAAAGATCAAGAAATTCCATTTTGATTGGTCTAAGCAGGCCTTGTGCAGGTGATATTTATTTGGGACATTTCCTGGTTTAATTGCAGTGCAGTGTTACCCTGTTTGAGATTGTCTGCTGAGGAAAATGCAAAGTCTTTGTAGTTGGACAAAGTGATAATCCTCCCTAGTGACATAATAATGTAGCTCCCTTTGTTTTTCCATGTTTAGCTCGGATGCCTTGCGCAGACCAAGGTGTGTTTTAAAGAAGGGCCTTAATGAAGGGGTGAGTGGGATGTTAACCACAGTCGACCTGGGACAACTTCAGCTCTGATGAATGGTGTAGTGGATAGTAAATCACCTACCGGGGAAGAGCAGTCAGATTCCTCTGAGCAGTGATGTCACCACAATCGTGTGTCAAACAAATCCAGACTTGAACAGCCCAGCCTGAGCCAGATGTTCAATTTCACAGCAAACTCCGCACTGGATGGCACGTACTCTGAGCTGTTTTGCGCTGCCGGATTGAATAGCTTATTTCAAACTCTGTTGGTATCCTGCCGCTTTGATAGTCACAGCACAGGAGCGTGGAAACACTTGCTGAAGTATGTATGGTCTACTTCGATTTATTTTGATCTTTGAAAACAAACCTCATCTCTCCGAGTTTGTCAAAGCTGTGCTGCATGCCATTCACACATTTTTGTCTCTCTGTTCATTCCAGGTAATCTGCAGTTTGGCTTGACTGAACAAAGCTTTAGCATCGCTCATCTGGGACAAAAATGGCCAACCAGTACATCAAGCACAAGTACTTATGGATATATGTTTTGAATTATGACAAACTGTGAAACTGAGACACAATGGAGATGCCACCAATGGTTACTTCGGAGGGATGTCAGCCTCTGTCAGTGTCAGTGTCGACCACCATGGCCTTTTCAACACAGTCGTCAGAAAGCTCCTCTTCCACTAACAGCTCACCAGAGCACAGAGGGGATGATCGTCTCTCTGGACCCCAAAGCTGTGAGCCCCTGGAGCCAGATCAGGACAGAACCAAGCTGGAGAACTATTTCGGTGGAGTCAATAACAACAACATTGACTTTATGGAGCCTGGCCGAGTGTCAGTCATCCATGGGGAAGCCCCTCAGGATCCATCCTATCCACCGGTCTCAGCTCATGAACCGGAAATGTCCGTGTCTTCTAGGTCAGTTGAGGACCACTGTGGTAATTTTCCAGTTTCTGTCACAGAAGGACAGTCGGGCCAGGTGGTTCAGAACTGTTTTGCTGCTAAAATATCTGTAGAGCCTGTCAAGAATGTAGAAGACTTGAACTTTGGGTATCTACCACATAGGAATACAAAGGCCGGGGGCCGCGATAAGCTATTACCAAATGGTCATTTCATCAAACCTCTGGTAGAGGACCCTTGCTCCATCCAGACTGTGACTCCCAAGCTGGACTCCATCCACACCCTGTCTCTCCCCGCGACTGTCCATGAGGCCGTCGATCCAGGTCTCAGAGTCTGGGATCTGCCCCGCATCGTGAAGCACAAACCCAGCTCCATCACCTTCTCCGATTACGCCTGTCCCTCCAGCGCCAACCAGCGTGCTTTCGTCAACGAGAGCTCTGACGATGGCGAGTCCTCACGTGAGGACGACGGCGACGACGATGGTGGTGAGGACGACGATGATGACGATGACAGCGTGTTCCCAGAGCTGCCGCAATGTAGAGAGTTCCTGGTCGGTCACAGGCACAGAGGTGCCAGCAAAGACAAAGTGAGGAGGAAAGCCACCAGTCCCCTAGCAGAAATCTCCCACACCTCCATCAACTGTGGCTATGAAGCAGAAGGGGAGGCCAGCAGTAAGGAGGTATGCTATAAGTCATTTTTAAAAATCATCAGCATTTAATGTCCTTAGATATCAATGACTTATGCCTAAGAAATTAGCAATTTGGAAGCACATAAAAATCCAGAGAGCTACGTTCAAAAGAAAGGCTGCACATTGTGCTTGTTGTGACATTACTCAACTTGAGCCAGTGCAAGTGAAATGCCATGCTATAAATGTCTTCATTTGCCCGGTAAACACATCATTACACTCTGAGATAGAAGTGGTCAGGTATAAGAGGTCACAGTGTGTAGGAGTGCACCGACTTCACATTTTTAGCGGTGAAAGGCAGATCCAGAAGGAATGCAAACAGCTTCTGCTTTCTCTCCACTCCCTCAGCAGGCAGCACTGTTTTGACAAGTGAGTCCGTTGCGGGCGTATAAGCCCTGAACTTCCTTTTCTTTAACAAGTCAAGGCAGATATGTGTCTTCTTTTTTCTCACAATCTTTACCCTGACCTTGTTGGTAACCATCTTGTGACCTCATCCTTTCTTTTTATTGCCCCTTTTAAAGTCTCATATACAGACTTTCATAAATGTGTTTAAATGTGTCGGATATGCTGTCCATTACAAGCGGAGGGAACATATCTAATGGCACATAACTGTCATGCTTCTCTAAACAGCCTGCAGATAACAGCTTGCAGTAAAACAGGACGGAGAACATAGCCGGCGAGAAATAAACCGACTGTAGGAAGTTGGGGTAATGGGTCGGCTTTATGGGCAGAATGACACAACACAATGCTTTGAATAGGTTGGAAAAGAGCGGAAGAATGCAGAGAATCCAGGGAACTGGTTGTAAACAGTATTTAAGACAGGGTCATCACTTCTCACGTA